>RCNN01000514.1:0-97992 GCA_003667245.1 Heterostelium multicystogenum
ATTAAGTTGAAGACATGTCTGGTCAACCTCCTCCTACTTCCCCAATCCATATATAAATCAGCAACCACCACAGGGTGCATTATCAAAACTATCCACCTGTTCAAGTCAAACCTTTTGGTGGTCCACCACAACCACCAATGCAAGGACAACCACCAATGCAGGCTCATCCATATGGTGGACCACAACCACCAAATGCAAGGTCAACCACCAATGCAAGGACATCCATATGGTGGACCACAACCACCAATTGGTCAAGCTCCACCACAACCATTGAATAATCAAGGACCACCACCTCCAATTCATGGTCAACCACCTGTTCAACAACATCCATATTGGTGGACAACCACATCCAACCCAAGGTCCACCACCACCAATGCAAGGACAAGTTCCATATCAACCACAATCACCTCCACCACCAAAATACACAGGTTTACCAGACACCAACAAACTTTAATCAACCACACCAACAACAACGGGAACACAGCCACCACCAACAACAGGATATCAACCAATGCCCACCAACATCTGGATTCCAAACAGTCACAACCTGTACAGGGATATACCCAGTCTGCACCATACGGACAACAACCATATGGACAGCAACAGTACCAACAGATGCCACCAACTTCAGGATTCCAACAACAGCAACCAGGAGGATACAACCCAACAGCACCATACGGACAACCACATGGGAAACCACATGGACAACAACCACAACAATATCAACCACAGATGCCAAATCTTCAGAATCTATCAATCAGTGGTGGTAATCATGGTATGCCAAACTTACCAAATCCAATGATTCCACAACAAGCAACACAACCAAGCGCACCACACAAACAGACAACCGTATCAACGCTGCACAGGTACCAAGTCCAGCATCGATTGTGGACCCACTTTAAACCATACATCTTTTAACACCAACAAAATGAGAATCCACCACCTTTCCTCCATTCAACAGGTTGTTATTGTGATCAACATGTATCCATTCCACAATTTCATGAGATCAACACTTTACACTGTCCCAGAGAGCGAAGACCTCCTCAATACCACCAATCTCCCACTTGCAAATCCACACAACACCACTTGCCAACTTTGAAATTCCACTTATTGACCACGGTGTCAATGGTCCCATCCGTTTGCAGCCGTTGTCTTGGTTACATGAATCCACACAACACATTTAATCAATGGTGGTAAATTCTTTGTCTGTAAAATTATGTGATTATGAAAATGATGGTAAGTTGACAGCCGACTTCAATTCCACCTCTTGCCATTATGTCTGACACACCATTTCAATTAGTACCAACTGAATACTTTAGCGCAACTTTGCCAAATGGATTGAGAACAGATTATGAACAAAGACCAGAGTTGCAAAGAGGAAGTTATGAGTTTGTTGCAAAGAAAACTAACGATCCAGTTTTGGTTCCAGCTTACATCTTTTGTTATTGAAATTTCCTCAATACACTATCACCAATGGAATTTTGAGTAATATCGTAGAAAGGTTTAAAGTAGTTGAGTAATTGGGATTCATTCGATGTCCAACTTGCAGCCTGTTAACCATATAATTTTTCACATAATTTCCAGGAAAGTTTTGAATGAGATGTATGATAAGACACCAAGAAGAATAGGTATTATTACATACGATTCCGAGGTACATTTTTGGAGTTTCAAGAAGAATTATAATATGCCACAAATGAAGGTAATCACAAAGAACAGTGTATTCGTTCCTATTCAAGATGGATTTTTGGTGGACTATCGTGAGTCCAAGAATTTGGTTGACTTTTTCTTTGATAATATTACAAAACTTTTTCACCACCATTGGCTTCCAACCGTGAGTTTGTATTTGGTTCTGCTGTCCAATCAGCTGCCCTCGCCCTTGAGAAGTGCGGAGGTCGTGTTTTTGCATTCAGCACTAATCTCCCCAAGGGTAATCCAGGTGCCATTCCCAAGCGTGACTCTAAGATCGAGAAGAATTTGTTGCCATCAACTGCTTATAACGCTTTTCTACAAGCCAGTTTCACAATTGTGCTCTACTTCAAGCGTTTCTGTAGATCTATTTATTTATACCAACCGAAGTATGTGATCTTACAACTTCTGGACCTTTGGCCGCCCGCAACAGGTGGTCACGTACATTATTACCCACACTACTCCACTGAGACTGCCGACCAATTGCGTAGCGACATTATCCATTACACCACTCAACCATATGGTCTCAGAGCTGCAATTAAGATTCGTTGCAGCCGTGGTCTAACCATTTCAACTAACTACGGAAAATATCACTGAAGAAAATGGAGAGATTCGTGTTGCAGGTATTACTGATGACAAGTGTATTACTTCGGTTCCTCAAATACGACGACAATTGAAGCCAAAGTCCAAGGCATACATTCAGTTTGCCATGATGTACACTACTATCCATGGAGAGAATCGTATTCGTATCCACAATTTGCGTTTTGAATGTCGACAGTATTCTCCCCAACTTCTTCAAGGATGCTGATTTGGACTCCATCATCACATTGTTTGCTCGTATATGCCGCACGTGATATTATCACAACTGATCCAAGTAAAGTTCGTACCCAAATGCGTCGACAAGGGTCTTGAACTTACTTGCCGCCTACAGAAAGAACTGTGCTGCCGACAAGGCACACACTCAACTGATCCTCCCAGAGTGCTTCAAGTTGCTACCAATCTATATTCTCTCTATGATGAAGACTCCACCATTCCGTACCTCTGGAGACATTTCTCCTGACCTTCGTTACTTCTATGTCAACTTGCTTGCATCTCTCCCACCCAGCAAGATCATCCCACTCATCTATCCACGTGTCTATCCAATTCACAACTTACAAGCAATCCATGGAACAGCTCACCCAGATAAGCAACACACAGTCATCCACAATTTGTCAGACTCCACATTGGAGCTCATTGAAAAAGATGGTGTCTATTTGTTCGAAGACGGTAGAAATATCTACTGTTGGGTACAACAATTTGCCAACCAAAATGTCCTTCGTGATCTTTTCTCAATCGATACAATTGTTGGTACCAATTCAGCAAAGGTAAGTATATACAAATTATAATCAATTACAAACAATCTTATATATTCAATTCTAATAACGATGATATTCTCTTAATACCAATATATATAGATTTCTAAATTGTTTGTATCTTTGAATGGTGCCAATCCATATCATCAAAAAGTTGAAAATATTATTGCAGCAATCATTAACCTTAGAGGACTGGAGCCAACCAAAGAGATTCAATTTGTCATTCAAAACGAATTTTTGGATTCCAACCTTAGATCTCAACTCTTTGAGGACAAGAGTGTTGATTCCCATCTCTTATATAGACTTTTTATGTCAAATTCACAGACAAATTCCAAAACAAGCTTTCGTAAGGATCAACTCAAAACTAAACAATACAATAATCAATTACATATATTTTATATAATATATAAATAATATTCACCATATCGAAAATAATAATAATAATAAATAATAATAATAATAGCAATAATTTGGTAAATACAAATTATTTTAATCAACTCCTCAAAAAAAAAAACAATAACCATCCATCCATCATTATACATCCACAACCAAATTATTAATAATAACAACTAAACAATAATAATAATCATTACAATCATAATCATTATTATAATGACAATAATATTCGATTATAGTTTGTAGTCGATTAAATTACTTGCAAATAAAATAATCATAATATTATAAATTAAATCTCTATTATGTCTAAATATTTCTATCCCATTCAACATGATTACCAACTTTATTTTTCTTTCTTTCTTTTATTTAATATTATGATGTATATACAATTAAAACTAAATAGATCTTCAAGCTTACAAAGAGATTCCGAAAATCCTGTTGATGGCAACTACATATTAAATTAAATTCCAAGCACCAAGAATTCATTCAATCCAATAACCATCACACTAACCAAGCCAATAAATAATAAGTCATCACATTATTTCCAATTTTGCCCCACTATTCTACTACCATTAGATACACCAGTGGAGGTCTTAGGTGGATTACAAAATAAATCTTCGACAAAAAGCAAAATAAACCAAACAATACTGATCTAAAAAATTACGATAATGTTGTTATGCCTAATTCATATTTGTGCCACATCTGATTTGGGATTGGACGAAAAAACTAAAACTAAAAAAACCAAACAGTTGTGATTAATTTTAATTAATTGAAATCAAATAATTTGCCATTTTTGTGTTTTTGAGTAGGTGGTGCAGCCAGTAGATGAAGGGGGAGAATGGTCCATCTCTATCCATCAAATTAATTAATAATCAATTAATAAATCGTTAAATTTTGGAGTTTTTTTGAAAAGTCTGCTGAATAAAAAAAAAACTGTACTCTTTCAATTACAAATTTCACAACAAACCAATTTCTATATATTTATCTATTGGATTAGTACATATCTCTTCCTGATATATTATAATGTTATATATTATAAATAATGGAATTATTTCTAAAGGAATTAGGAAAGAAAATTAAATAATAGTATTTTGTTTTTTAGAAAGATAGTTTTATAAATTATTAAAGATGGGAAAAAAAAGAAGAGATAAATATTTTTTACACTGTTGGACACTATAAATAATAATTTTATTTCAAATTAATTGAATTTTAACGCATATATTATAATATATATAAGGTATCTATTATAAATAAATATTTAAAAGATTTCAATGTTTAAACACTGGTTTGGCCATCAAATTCATCGAAATCATCTTCATCCTCTTCGTCGTCATCTCCTTCAACGTCACAACTACTGGAAGTAGATCCACTTGCTAGGGTTAAACAATTTTGTTGACCAATTTGTGGTCTTGTTTTTGGATTATTCAACAGTTTTCGACAGGATGAAATATAGGTGTTTTTGGATTTGATGAATTTGGTGATGAATCCACCGAGAACGATTCCACCAGGAATGTTGGAGACACCGTTCTTTCGGCCAACTGAAACGAACAGCATTGGATAGGTTGGAGTATGTCTGGTCAGCTTCTTCTTTTCTTTCTCAATGAGGTCGATGTTCTTACGGACAACCACTGCGTGGAAAAGCGCATTGTTACGCTGTCTTTAGTTCAGATACATTGGTGATGTCACCCATGGCAAATACATTTTCATAACCCTCGACCTGCATTGATTCGTTCACCTTGAGGTGACCCATGTGGTCAATGGAGCCACCAAAGTGTGCTCGCAGAGCTTCACTGTTGGGACGGTTACCAAGGCACCAAAAAAACAAGATCGGCCTCAATCTTCTCGTTCTTGTCAGTGAGCAGCACTTGCTCCTTCAATTCGTAGTCGACGACGGCCATATTGTTACGGTTGGAAACAGCTTCTGGTGGAATGTCCACCACTGTGTTCATCATTACTTTAATACCCATCTTTGTCATCTTCTTGATGAGTTTATCTGAGAATTTGTCACCGAGACGGTGAGAACATAAACGTCCTATGTGTTGGACCAATGTAACAGGTTTGTTTGGATATTCACTTGCGATTTCACCGGCGAGCTCAACTCCGATCGTTGATCCACCAATGATGGCGACAGCACGTGCCTTCTTGACGGTTTCGTGGAGACGCTGGTAATATGGATAGAGGTTGCTGGTGTCGGTTGGTGATTTGTATGGAGTCATGTTGTTGGAACCAGTAGCAATTACCAGATAATCAAATGTTAAAACTTCACCATCGTCTAACACCACCATGTTGGGTGTAATTTCAGTTGCCAATTTGTGTATGATTCTTCCATTCTTTAGCAAATTGTCCATTGGTATAAATACTTTTTCGCACAACTCTGGCTCTACCACCAATCTCAAAGCAGTGATATTGTGGAAGAACAATTGTTTTCTTTCGACCAAAGTAACATCGAATCTGTCATCAATTGATTTTGCAAGATAAACACCGGAATACCCACCACCTACAATTACAACTCTTTTCTTTGGATGGTGACTCATTTTTATATTTCAATTTATATATTTATATATGAAGAATATTATAGATAGTAGTAGTAATAACTAGATACAGATATAGATATAGATATAGATATATTAGATTAATAGATAATTATAACAACAACGTTGATTGGCTGTTGGTTTAGCACAAGTGGTATTGGCAAATATTTGATTAATAATTTAAAATCGTAAGTATCGATAATTTTAGAATATCGTGTTATGTTGTTTTTATGTTGCTATTCTAGTGATTGTATTTTTCAAGTAGGCTTTCTTGCCCAATCAGTGTAACGAATGGTCTGTTTTATAAAAATATAAAACCCAATATTTAATCGAAATTTTCAAAACCTCGGTAAGTTTGTTGGGTTATGATTGGTGTACACCAAAGACTCTTGTTATATATGTATGTTGTAGAGGTAATTTAAATTTGAAATATAGATGTTATTCAATCGATCTTACAAGTTAATGTATTGGTTCAATTGAAAGTGGAATATATATTAGAATAGATGGAAGTGGATTGGATTGGATTGAATTTGTTTTGTTTTGTTTTGTTTATTTGTATATATTAAATGATAATATATTAGTGATATTGTTGTTGTTATATTATATAAGTTGGAGATATTATATTTATTTACAAAAAGAAAATAAAAAGTAAACAAAAACTGAAAATGGTAAAAACTAAAAAACTAGTTTAAGTTTTATTAATTGATTAATTGTAATATGCTGATGTTGGATAAAAAATAGTAAGAAAATTTTGATCAATTCGCATTTATATCAATCTAAGGAGGTCACACTGCTCCTGGTCTCTGCAAGTTGTGGTTATAATTTGTTTAAATAATAAAAACACAACAATAAATGTATAAAGCAAAATACAATTTTAACTTTAATCTAATCACTAGATTTACGTCATTTTTGCAGGATCACCTAGCTCAAACACTGATGGATGTTTTGTGTTTGGCTGGAGAAACAACAACAACAATATCATCATTATTACCACATAATCCAAACCAAATTGTTTTGTCATGAATGTTGTTGTGTTGTTCGAGGGTCTGATCAACAACAAAAAAACAATATTGTTCCATATGACTCCAAATCGAGAGTAACCACATTGCCTGGGACAAACATCACGTTTTTTTAAAAATAAAATCAAAAAAACAAATAATTGCGTTTTGGGGAGCCTAAGTTTAAGATTAACATTTGTTTTTTTGATTAAATTGTCAAAAAACGACTTTTTTTTTTGGAATAACAAAATTTGTTGAAATCTAATCATATTTATGTAATATAGGTATACCTTTTTAAACAGAGACAAGCATTCAATTTGGAGCTACCTGAAAATTGGCAGAAATTTGTAAAATAAGTTGAACACTGCAAAAGTTGACCGGTTGACCTCGCAATCAGCATCTCAAAAAACATTGTCACACAAAAGAAAGAGACACAGCATAGTTGCCGAAAATACAAAACCAATTAGGTAGTACAATTACATTGTTCAATTATAGTTTAGAAGAGAAGACTACAATCGAAGTATAGAATAAACACCTACCAACCAACCTACCATCCCGTTACTCCTCAACACTCAACAATACGCCAAAAATAAATCTGGAGTCAGTTTGATTTGTAAAAATTAAATCAAAAAATTCAAATTCATCAATAATAATAACAACAACAACAACAGCAGTGCTCCTTTCCTCTCCTCCTTACATTCTCAAACTCAGAACATTCTAATCCACAGGTCACATACTGTTGAATTCCTTGCACAACATTCAGCCAATCAACCCACATTCAAATTATTGATTCAAATTAATTTTAATCAATTGATCAATAATCAAGCAAACATTCACCTAATAATACCATTAATATTAAATATTAATCTATAATTAATTCTAGGCTGGCTAGTTCGTGGATTTAAAATAGTAGATATCCTTTGCAAGTTGATGCAAAAAAACCTTTAAACTTCTACTATGTTTGGCTCAAGTTCAAATTCATCACCCAACACTAGTGCTACTGCTGGATGTGGTATTGAAATTCCAAATTCACCAGATTCTTCAATTCTTACTTTACAAATCGATTATCATGTGTATGATGGCAACAACAGTGCTACCAGCAACAGTACACCCTCCCTAGGAGGGAGCAACCATTCCTCATTTTCAAATGAAACCAGCAACAACAACAACAACAGCAGCACTAACAATTTTGGCAATTCTACAAATAGTAATAATAGCAGTTCAAGTAGTTTGGGTGGAAGTGGTAAAGATAACAATCCTTTTATTGGACCAAGCCACACACTATCATCAAATAATCTTACATCGTTAGCAGCAGGCTCAATCAGAAGTGGTCAACTAGAGTTGGTGGCAATCACCAGAGTACAAGAAGCAATAAGATTGATTGCAGACAGGTTTTTGAAATCATCAGTTTCTGAGCAGTTCAATCCCTACAACTACAAGCTGTATCTCCGCCAGCCAATTTCGTCAAATTCAACCTTCATCACAAACACCACCAACAGTATCGTCTCAACGCTCAACAGCAAATCAGAGCTATATCAGCTGACCGATCTCAGCAGAACACTTGAATCCTACAATATAAAAAATAATGTTTGTATTAATAATCGTATAATGGTTTAGTTTATGTTAAAGACATCAATATCAATATCTGTATCATATGGAAATCAGCAGTAATCCTCCACATCCCAACCTCCACATATCAGTTACATAACACTTCTAAAATTGTTGGATGGTTTTAAAACTTATTATTGCCACCAATCACAAACACCTTACATCCACATAGTTTTTTTTATAGATCCACATTACCATCCTATCAACATCAACAACAACATCGACAACAACAACAACAACAAAATACAATATAATGAATACATATACGTATAGTTTTCATGTGGAAAGTTCTTTTCAGCCAAAGATCAACCTTCTTATATCTTGTAATTACACTTCTATGTTTCTAAAAACAGTTGTTAGTGAGTGCATCAACTACTTTCAGCTCAGTCAACCAACACACACACACGCACAACACACAAAAATATACATCAAGATTTACATCCCACATCCACACTCCCACTCACATTCACATAGACATCCATATTTATATTCACATCTATATACTCTTCTATTTCTACGAGTTTTAAACAGCTGTTCAACCCAAACAATCCAATCAATCAGGCTTGCAATTCAAAAGATGTTTGTTTTGTTTCTTTCAGATGTATTTTAACAAACTAAACTAAGAATGACAATCACATTTAAGCTTAGTTTGGTAGTTTATAATAATAGTTTGATCTTTGAATATTGTTTTGGGTTAGATAAGATGTTGATGCTTTTCATTTAATTCATCCTGCTTTTTCTTGGTGATTACTTTAATGATGTTATTAATTATACTATTTTATATTGTTCCCATTTAAAATTGACCAACTACTTTTGATATTGATATTGATGTTGATATTGAAATTGATATTGAGTTGAATTGGATTGGATTGGATTCATCCATCTTGTTTATCTAACCATATTTATTATTATTTATTATTAACTGTTGTACATTATTACTATTTATTATTATAGGATGTACTTGTAATTAGAATGAATAAACGATCATCAAATTCACACATCTAGGTAGTACCACTACACAGCTTACTCCTACCAGAAGCACAAAGAAAGAGACAGGTTTCTTTAGATCGATTTTCTCAAGTAAACACAACACCCCAGATCCAAATGCAGGCGTGGCAAACAGCACCAGTGGAGCATCCAGTGTCAAGGATGATCCATCCAAAGGAGCAGACCCATCGGTGAAGCTCTCAATCAGCGCACAAGTCTCAACTCCACCCTTGGTTTTAAATACGATTGAGTTTTCTGGAAAATCTCTTCCAACAAAAAGGTAATGGACAAACATCTCGAAACAGGTTCGCCACATTGGTAGTTGACTCATATTAATATTGCCAATTTCATCTAGACCCAGTCACAGCATCAGCAGAGATATTGGCATCGTTCCAATATTATGGAAATGAACTGGATTATGCAGAGTTGTTGGAATTGCACCAGAATAATACTGTTGAGAAGAGTGGATATAAAAACAGCAAGTTTGTTGGCAAACTTCCTATTGTATCTCCTACAGAATATTTGTATAGTTCAATCTGTTTTTGCAAAGGAGATAGTAAAGGCCACTGATGCTTCAGAGAAAATGGAGCAGTTTGACAAGTTGCCGGTAAAGAATCGTGTAATGTTCAAACATATCCTTGTACTCATAGATAAATTGTCGAGATCCAACGATTCGCTCTTTGAAACACTGGCCAATTTGATATCACCATGTATTATTGATTTGCCAAGCAGTGGATCCACAATGGACCGTATTGATCAGCTCACCTACTCCTACTTAATGAACGATAAGCCCATGTCAAAAGAGGACATTGCCAAGCGGCTTGTCATGTCAAAAGATATCTTAAACAACTATTCGAACTATATGGTCGTAAGTAGTCTCTACATCTACAGATTGGCCACCACGTGACACAGTTATACTAATCATTTGTGTCCATCTAGATGAATAAGTTAGGATTATGTAAAAAGTATAAAGAAGATATAGTCTTTGTAACTGAGAATGTATTTTGTGTAGATAAATCTAATTTCATATCGTCCAAGGTCTTGCAGTTGGGAGAGATTTGGATTACCAACTATAGAATGCTCTTTGTTTCATTCCCAGCTAGTGTTCTGGGTGGATCTGCTCGCTCCAGTCCACCTTTATCGCCAACTACTTCGTCCTCCTCAATGTCATCCAACTCTAGTTTGTCGAGCAACTCCGGAAGCTCCAGCACGGCTTCAATCAACACCGAGATCCCCATCAAGATGATTCACAAGTGGGTGCAGTTGCCAACTTTTCATACTACTACTGGTCAGACCTACGAGGTTTTTAAGCTCTATCTTAAGGATATTCGTATTAAGATGGTAGGTTTCCCTACTGGTTCTCCACATCTTGCTCCTTTTGTATCGTATCTCGAGAAATTGAATCAAGCTAGTGCTCAGAGTATATTTGCTTTCGCTTCAACACCAAAGCCAACTGACCAGCTGTGCCATCCATTTGACGAAGCAGCAATTAAACATGAATTCAATCGTTTGGAATTGGATTGGGGCAAGTGGAGAATTACCGGTGTCAACTCAAACTTCAAGACATGCAGAAGTTATCCAAGACACTCGATCATTCCAAAGTCAGTAAACGACCACAACCTCATGGTCTCCTCAAAGTACAGAAACAACAGGTTCCCCTTCCTCGCATACTTCAACAAAAACTAAGCAAACATCGTTGGTGCGTGCCTCATCACCCTACTTTTCAACACACAGCGGAATGTCGAACCATGGCGAGAATTCATGCGAGCAGGATATACAGATTTTGGAAGCAATCAACAAGGATTCGAAGCTACCATTGCTGGTTGTCGATACAGGATCAGTTGCCAGCTATGTTCCACCCAACTGCAGAATTCACAATCTCTACCTTCCACAGGTAGAGAGCATACGAGAAGCATACTTTAAAATACTCATGCTCCAAGAAGACCATCCCAACTGGCCAAAGTGGGAGCAAGTCATTCGTATGGAATGGCTTAGCTTGCTTAATCCTATTGTTACAGCAGCTGATATTGTGGTGTCGGCCCTAGAGAGCGGACAGAATGTTCTC
The DNA here is from genome assembly GCA_003667245.1 of Heterostelium multicystogenum. Taxonomy (NCBI): domain Eukaryota; phylum Evosea; class Eumycetozoa; order Acytosteliales; family Acytosteliaceae; genus Heterostelium; species Heterostelium multicystogenum. Next base: position 11,624 of record RCNN01000514.1, read on the forward strand.
ATCCAAAATAGTAGCATTGATTCTGATGCAGACGTTCAGATATCCTCAATAGCACAACTCATTCTAGATCCATATTACCGTACATTTGACGGATTCCAAACACTAATTGAGAAGGAATGGCTTAACTATGGACATCCATTTGCTCGTCGTTCTGGAAATGATTTAGTACAACGCAGACGTTCCACCAACTTATCTTTCTCATCACCAGATCACCGACTGACAACTCTTCCATCTCAAATCTTGGGTACATCCAACGGAAGTTTCAATGACATCAAAGCATGGGACCAGCAACACTATCAGGAAGCGGAGAGAGGACCAAACCGAGCTATTCTCTCCTATTTTCATGCAGTTTATCTTTATTGTTTGGCAATTCTAACAAAGAGTGTCCAACTGAGTTCCAATTCAACGAACTCTACTTGATCGAATTGATGGACTGTGTCTTTAATTGTCGTTATGGTACTTTCCTTTGTGACAATGTTGAGGAGCGTGAGTCACTCACCTACAGACAGACAAAATCAGTGTGGAGATCCCTACAAAAGAGTATGTTTACCAATTCGCTCTACAACAGTGGCACACAGAAGCAACGACTACAATTACGCCACACCTACAGCAATGTTATTTGGAGCAGCTACCTCATTAGAAACAACCCTAATTGTTTGGCATCAGGAGCTTTGCTCGCAAAGAAGATTGAAACTATTCAACATGATTCCTTTATGTTTGCAGATCTTTCTGCACTTGGAGTCTTCTATATTCCTGAATGTATACACCTAGAGATGGACTCACTCATCGAACTCACATTGGCTCACAACAATCTTTGTACCATTCCAAACTTGTCAGGTTTGACTTCACTTGAGAAGTTAGGACTACAAGGTAATCGCATTCTGGCCATTTCACACGAAGAAATAGAGCTTTACCTCCCAATTTCCCTGAAAGAGTTGAATTTATCGTCGAATCAGTTGACTGATTTGCCAATCAGCCATATCCAAGCTAGTCAACTTACATACACTTTGCATTTCAAATAACAACTTCAAAGCAGTACCAAACGTATTTTTGGAGAACAAGTACGAATCTTTGACGTCACTGAACATATCGAATTGTAGATATCTCGAGGTATTCAGCATACCAACAGCACTCGTTTCACTGACAACTTTTATTGCGACCGGACTGGAGAGGATCTCTATTCTACCAGAGGATATTGGAAAGCTATCGACTTTGGAATGCTTGGATTTGTCTGAAAATGATTTTTACTACAGATGGACGTTTTGCCATGGTCCATCACACAGCTAGTCAACCTCAAGAACTCTCTATCAATCATGCCAAGCTAACGACTTTCCCATTGCAGATTTTTAAATCTTTGTCAACCTTCGAAAACTCTCACTCTCCAACAACTTGTTTGACCAAGCTACCCAACGACATCTCCCCACTTCACAACTTGGTTGACCTCAATCTCTCGAATAACAAGCTAGAAAGCATTCCATCCTCTATTGGACAACTGGATAAGTTACAGGTGCTCAGCATTCAGCCATAAATCAAATCAAAGAATTAAAACCCATCGATGGGACTGCTCCACTTGAGCACCTGGCTATCCAAGGTAATCCACTTAGAACGCCACCACCCGAAAATCATTCAAAAGGGTACTGTTAGTATCCCTGAAGTTCTTGAAAGATCTAACCAAGGGACAGGAAGAATGCTATCGCAATGAAGCTAATGGTTGTTGGACAAGAGAATGTTGGAAAGACTACGCTAATCAAGGTTTTTGCGTGATAAGAAGAAGATCAAGATGCTACAAGCTCAGCCCAATGTATCGACTGATGGAATTATCATTGATGACTGGGTTCTCTCTGGTGGACAGGTGAAAAACTAAATCCAAGACAATCGACCATATTACACTCACAACAATGGACTTTGCAGGACAGGAAGTATACTACTACACTACTCATCAGTTCTTCTTGTCAGAGCGTTCTATCTACATTATTGTCTGGAACACTCTCAAGGACGAGGAGCACTCTCGTGTAGAATTCTGGCTTACAATCAATCACTACACGTGCTCCAAACTCTCCTATAATTATTGTTGGAACTCATCTTGACGACTTATCCTCACAGACCGTTGCCAAAACTATCAAGAAACAAATGGAAGACAAGTATTGCAAGAGATTCCCCAATATCAAGTCAGTCAAGTTAGTCAGTTGTACCTCTGGAAAAGGATTGTCAAGTCTACGTGAAACAATCGAGCAAATTGCCAGTGCTCAACCAAATATGGGTGAGATCCTCCCAAGTAGCTACTTACTCTTGGAAAACTTGGTTAAAGAAGAGCGTCGTGTCAGAACCATCCAAACAATGACATGGACTGAGTTCGTTCAGCTTGGAAAACTCTGTACAATCAACGATGAGGATGAATTGGTTCGTGCAACTATATTCCTAAATCAAATTGGTTCGCTTGTGTACTTCCCCAATGAAGAAGGACTACGTAAGATTGTTATTATAGATCCACAGTGGATTACATTGATGCTTGCCTCTATTATCACTGTCAAGCACAATTACACAAACCAGGGTATTATTCTACACAAGGATTTGAAGCACATTTGGAAGGCACCTTACTACCCACAGGAGTTGCACCCTCATTTATTAACTCTGCTTGAGAAGTTTGAGATTTCATTCAACTTTAGAGGCAAGACTAGCTCTGGACAGCTACAAGATACCATGGATGAGAATGCTCGCTCTCTTATCCCCGCTCTCCTGAGCAACGAGTGTCCAGCTGATTTCTGTACCCTCTGGTCATCAAACAGAAGTGGAGTCATGGCAGCCATTCAATATGGACGTCAGTATCAATTTGATTTCATCCCAACAGGTTTGTTCTCTCGTCTGATGGTTAGAATTCTCAACTTTGCAAGTTCAGAGGCAATCTGCTACTGGAGAAATGGAATCATCTTGCAACGTGAAGGTGAACAGGTGTTGGTAGAGCTTCAAGAGAATCATAGAATTCTGCGATTCACCATCAGAGGATCCGGCAAGCAATCGGTTGCTCTATTATCACGAGATATTATTGAAACAGTTCAGTCACTGCTCCAAGACTCATTCAAGCTACACGCCAAAGCAATCACCGTACCATGTGTACATTGTGTAGAAATGGGTAATGAAGATAATCCATTCCTCTTTACACTACAACAATGCGAAAAATGCAGTGCTCAACAATATTCCATACTTGATGTGTCGTGATAAGGTGAATGTTCGTACAGACAATCTTGTACCAGACTTATCGATGGCCATTTTCTCAGGTACCAGAATCACAAAGGAGCAATTACAATTCCAAAAGTTGATAGGTGAAGGTGGAAGTGCTTTGGTCTACATGGGTATGTACAAGGGTAAGACTGTAGCTATCAAGAAGCTTAAGGTTGGTGACGCAAACAACGAAGATGAGCTTGAAGACTCTGAGTTCTTGCTCTCAAAGGCATTCACAGAGTTTAGAAGAGAATGTTGGGTACTGAGTGGACTTGATCACCATGAAAACATTGTCGGACTCCTTGGACTTTGTTTGAATCCACTAGCCATTGTTACAGAGTTCCTTCCAGATGGAAATCTACATGGATACCTGCAAAAAGCAAGCAGGTAAAAGACTTCCGTGGAAACTCGCTGTCGAATTATCACTTGACATTGCCCAGGGTATGGAATATCTTCACAGCTCAAGTCCACCTATTCTTCACCGTGACTTGAAATCACCAAACATCCTAATGACAATGGACAAAGAGAAAGGTAGAATATTGGCAAAGGTTGCCGACTTTGGTTTGTCTGGATTGCAGCATACTATCATCGAGAGATGTGTGGTCAATCCTGTTTGGCTGGCACCGGAAATCATGTCAGGAGGCGAAGCATCAACTAAAAGTGATATCTACTCCTTTGGAGTTATTCTATGGGAGATCTTGACATGTGCAGAATTCTTTAGCGAAATTTCATTCATGAGTGTCCTGGAAGACATGGTCATAGCTGGAAAGCGTCCAGCCATCCCGATTGGTGCCACCCAACTTATGTAAAATTAATTGAGGAATGTTGGCATAGTGATCCAAAGAAAAGACCTCCATTCACTTCAATTGTATCAACTTTAAGACAACTACTTTCAACAATCATCGTGGATAACTAGTAACTACCTTAGTTCTAATAAACTCATATCTATTTATTTAGCCTATACATTTGGTTTGATTCTTCTTTAAAGTAATTTGTAGAAATAGGTTGTTCCAGCAAGCTCACCAGTCGAACTTAATGCGTATTGCGGTATGACTCCAACCTCTATATAATCAAGCTTACGATAGAGATGTGATGCCGTGTCATTCTCTCTTGTGTCCAACACTAGCAGCTTTCGTTCTTTCTGCTTGGCAAGCAATTCTACATGATTCATCAATAGTTTCGCAACACCTCTATTTCTGCACTTTGTATGTACCATTAGCTTCTCTACTTCAGCACGGTGCAATCCATTCTTTTTCATTGCTAGTGATAGTTGCACTGATCCCATGATCTCGCACGTAGAAGTTGTTGATTGTTCCTCTTCAACAGCAACAAGAAGATATCTTGATTTTTGCTCAATGTCTTTTTGGATTGAGAGCCAATAGTTCTTTGCCTCTTCATTAGATAATGGTGCAATAAATCCTACAGATGCCCCACTTTCCACGCTATCTACCAACAACAAGACTAATTGATCGATTAAGTTATCATTTAATTTATCTATTATCAATATTTTTGACCATTTTTAGTAATGATTTATTTGATCAGTGAGTTCTTTGATCTCCACTATTCGATCTAATTTTTATTTATTCTGAGGAATAATTAATATACAATGAGAAAGTACGAAATCAATATATACAGTGATAGTAATATCAAAGATATTACAATCTTCAAATTTAACAATGTTACAAATACACAAGAGATTATGGATGTACTGTTGAAAGGCGAATTGGAATGGTCGATTGTCAATGCTCGAATCGTGTATGATGATCGTCATCTCCTGACAGCAGCTACTCAAGCAATACATCAACTATGTTCAAAAGGAAAGCTATCGACAAACAATATACATACAGAGTTAATCTACAGAATGTCACCTACAACAAATGTATGTACTGCAATTACATTCGTGAAGAATCATAAAGGTGATTGAAACCCGATGAACTAATGCTACGCTACGACAATAATGTCTTCTAGATTAGAGATTCAATAAAGACATTTGGTTTGAATGTTGAAGATAATATGTTTTATGTTGTACTCTTTGGAGCAACAGAGCAGAGAATCGATGGTGTTAGAAAACTGGTAAAAGGTGAAGAGGAGAATGAAGAGCTATTAGAGAATAAAAAGAATCAATATTATCCAAACAAATCTTTCGATTCACAGGTAGCAAGAAAATTATATAGATTACCAGCAGCCAGTACAACTTCTTCGACCACTATTGCTGCAGACGATACTGCATTGTATAAAGATATTTTAAATACAATGGCAATCAAAGGTCATTTATAATAAATGAAAGAATGAAATTAGTAGTAGATATATATACATATGTAATTACAATATAATATTTATTTGAATATTAAATATTGTATATATCTTTTATTTTACTGATGGTTTCTGGATTAACTTTGATATCGTATTCATGCTTTTCTTTGATGAACTTCATGAATTTCCTTGTCTGTTTGGTGGCTGCACAGTCATCTGATAATCTGGTAATCAAACTCTTGGGTAGTTCAGGAAGGTTTCTAAAAAGTTGGATTTTTTCTAAACGTTCTTGTGGAGTGGAATAGGCTTTTATAACTGTTTCTACAGCTTTGGAGCTGTGGTATAGTTGATAAAATTGACCATCAAGGTTGATAGCATCGGAGAGTTGTTTTACAGTGAAGTTTGGAAGCTTTACCAGTGCTGGCAAGAAAGCATCGTAAAACTCGTTGGTTTTCGAAAGTCCTAAATAAGCCAGTAAGTCTATAACATCAACTGGCTTAGATTGGTTCTCCAGTAAATAGAGGGTGAAACCCAGCTTGGTAATGGCACCACGCTTCTTAACACTCACACCCTTAAGTCTCTCGTAAAGTTTCTCTGCAAGTTTGAGGTTTCCATCTTGTATAGCGTACCAACAGTCTAGAACCTGGCATATATTGTTGTTTGGATTGGATTTTAGCTTGAAACGCTCATAGTCATTTCTATCCATTTTAATTGCACCGTCAATGATCTGGTTTGCCAAAGCGTTGTAGCATCTCTCTGACACGGTATTTTCTTCAAAAGTATCCATCAATTTTTTGAAAGAGATAATTCACCTGAACAAATGAGTCTTTCGAGAATGGCATTCTTGATTCCAATAGATCTGAAGATCTCCTCGGTGGAAAGCATATCTGAAATCTTAGCGATACCTTCATTTGGACTGACATCGATCATATTGAGATAAAAGTTGGAATTATGCATCCAATATCTTGTTTTCTTACTATAGTCGCACCATATCTTGCTAAATTCTGGTTTGGGCATATTAAAGTAGATGATATTGATAGCCTGAACCAATACACCATAGTCCAACTCTATCCAGTCTTGATCAATTACTTTCTGAAAGGTTGGCGCCAAGAATAACAATTGTTCGTGGAATGTAGGATGCTTGTGTTTATCGACAAAGATGACGCCTGATAGCTGTGTCATAAGTTTTTGCTCAATCTCTGATTTGGTTCTCGTAAAAAGCATGTCCTTTTTGGCACATAGGCTTTCAAGAGCTAAAATATCTTTTCGAATGGGGCTGAACGTGATTTGGGCAATAGAATCAAGTGTGGAACTCTTCTTTGGATCTTCAATGATGACACCCCAACGGTCACGTATGATTTGCAGCCAAAAGTGCTTTAGTTGTGAATGAGAGTTGGTATTGGGATTGAGGAAATATTTGGTGATCTGAAGATCGATGACCTTCGATAGTTTATCTAATCTCTGTCGCCAATGTAGCACACGATTAATCTTGCCAAGTCGCATGTGTATTTGAATAATATTCTCAATGATAGTGTTCTGTGTATCCTTACTCGATTGATTCAGCATCTCGAGAACTCGCTCTACAGCCAAATTGTTGGAGCTTAGCTCACCAAAAGCTAGAACATAGGAGACCTGCTCCAGATTATCTCTAAGAAGTGAGAGCATCTGATGTGATGTCGATGTGTAGTTTGTACTTCCAAAAAGATAGATAATCACTGCAGTGTAGATTTTATCCTGTCTCAAAATCCACTGTTCTACAGCTTCAAGGTAGCTGGATGAAAAGTCGAATTGAGGCTTTGATAAGAGTGCTCGATGGTAGATATCGACATCAGCGTTACGCTCAACTAATCGACAATAGTAATCCAATGATTTCTCGACTGAGCTAGATTTATCCAATAGAAGAACACCGATTTTCTGCAACTGCTCCGCCGATATGCTAAGTAAATGCTTATCAACCAACTCGACTATCATTTGATCTACCTTGGGTTTGGTTCTCGCCACTTTGAAGAATGATATAAATTGTGGTGAGTTCAGATACTCTGGACAATATGTAGCTTGTTCTTCAAGGAATTGATAAGCAGAGAGGTAGCTACCCGAATCAACCTGATATTTGAGCAAAGCATTCAAGCAACCTACTCGAGTTTCGAACGAAGTGTTTGGGAATATAACCGATGTATAGAGAGAAAGTGCGCTCTCACTGTCACCTACGAGCAACATTGCGTTGAGAATGGTCGACAACAGTACTGGATCGCTTGTGTAGTCTAAATCGGATTGAGCAAGCAGCTCCATTCTTTGTTTGATTTGAGCGTGATCTGCAGAACACATGATATCGAGCTTCAACAGCAGGTCAAATGTCTTCAAATCATACTTGAGGCCACGTTCCTCAAAGCAACGCAACACTCTTTCGACTCTGCCAACGTCTCTCACCGAGAGATAGTAGTTCATAAAGTAATTCAATGTCTTTGTGTCGACATACGGTGTATTTACAACCCAATCGAAGATGTAATCTATGTTTTGAATCGATTTAAACTTGTATACCTCTGCTATAATAAAACTTCGTAATCTACATAAAGAAACAAATGAAATTAGTGAATCACTTAATGAAGCCTCACCCAGCTCTCTATGATACATACAACTTTCTTGCTTCACTTGGCTTGTTGTTTGTATACTTCTCAATGATTTCGTTGAACATAGGTGAACTTTCTGCATCGACCTTCGGAGCAGGTGGTAGGTCAACTATCTTCTTTGATTTGTGATGTTTAAAAATAGTAGCTCTAGATGTATCTACCTGCAGTCGACTACTCTTACTGTTGCTATTTGTCAGAGCATGTTGCAGGCCACCGCCCTCACCCTTTGTTGTAGTTGTCGATGTCGATGCTAGAGTCTCTGTCGAAGCGGAGGATGAGCAAAACGATAGCAACAAATCATTGCAATATCTTCTAAATGATCTATGAGCCAAATAGCTACTATTCAGACTATGAATACTCTGATTACTATTAACGATACATCTTGATAGTCTATTTGTAAACATTGTATATCTTTATTCTTTGATTAGATTAGTAAAATGGTGTGGTGTCATATGAATTTGGTGAAAATTTGAAAAACGAACGAATGAAATAAAGTGCAAAGCTAGCTAACTGGTTGACCTGACTCAGTCTTTATTACTCTGTTTAATATACACGCAAAAGATATTCTGACATCTCACAGTCTCCACATGCGTCTCTTACTTTTGCTATCAATTTGCTATCTGGGTAACCTCCAATGTTTTTAGAGATAAGCCATTGCACTACGTCTAGTTGACGTTGCATGGCCGCTCTTTTTAGTGCCTTGTCACTGCAGCTTTCTGTACGGTTATCATGGAGCCATTCTAGTATCTCGATATATCCAGCTTGTGCTGCGTAATCCATTGCGTTTGTGGTACATCCTTCTGATCGATTGGCATGAAGGTATTTCACAACGTCTAGGTGTCCTTTACTCGCTGCCTCGTCCATTGCAGCTTTAGTGCAGCCCTCACTCCTATTTTCATTGAGCCATTTCACCATAGCCACCCAACCATTGCTAGCTGCTTTGTCCATTGCATTAACTGTGCAACCTTCGGTACGATTCGAGTGTAGGAACTTTACTACTTCGATATGGCCGTTGGCAGCTGCATTGTCCATTGCATTGGTAGTACATCCCTCTGTTCGATTCTCATGTAAATACTTTACTATTTCTTTGTGTCCATTGGCAGCTGCAATGTCCATGGCGTCGACTGTACATTTTTTTGTCTTATTCTCGCTTATCCATCGCACAATTTCGATCGAAGGATATTGGCAAGCGATATCCAATCTGATTTCAGTTTGAATTGAAGGACATTCTCTAATGCACCATTGAAGAACTTCCAAATTCAAGGATGCCATTGCATTCATTATGATATTGGGATGCTTCAACTTCTCAAGCTTCGCATCTTTGAGGTATTCTAACACATGGATATGGCCGCCAAGTATTGCTTGTTGGTACATAGAGTTTCCGTCTCTCCATTTTTTGTGATGTACATCTAGCCATTCAATTATTTCTACACTTCCAGCTGCTGCAGCGGCATCAAATACTCTTGAGCAAGGAGTATTGAATCTGGTACCTCTTCCAGGTGATGCATTTGTTCTCTCGGAGAAATACTTAACCACTTTCAAGCTACCAGAGTATGGGGCCACCATTAAAGCATCCATGTATGGCCAGTTAATGTTGGGCTGTCTCTCCAAGTAATTGATTATGTTGAAGTCGCCTCTCCTAGCAGCCATATTCATGATGTCGAAAGCATAATTGGAAATCATGTACCTGCTCACCAACACCTCAAAGTAATACCTAAGAACAGGTAGTTGACCGTATTCAACTGCTTTAACAATCAACTCTCTTTCCTCACTCCTATCGTCAGTGCTTGAATAATATTGCTTCAGTAAATCAATATAACCATAGGACACCATGGCTAGTGGCGACTGCAACATGGCACTCCATTTTAGGTACTTTGACTTTTTGCATAAGTGTCTATTTATCTTTTTAACATAAAGAAATATATGTTTCCGAAGAACCAAATGACTAAATACTAAAGAAAATATATCTTTAATCATATTTCCTCTCTAGATTTTCTATTACTAGATTTATTTATTTGATTCAACACATGGTACTCCAAGTTTTTGTAAATGGAAACTTCAAAAGTGACTAATTACTCAACATCAACTTCATCAATTAATTTTTCAAAAATGATCAGCAGAAAACTTTAAGAGTAGGTCTACTTCTACTCCCAATAAATCTGATATTATACAATAATGCACTGGTTAATATTAATTGAGATTTAGATTCTCAATGATTGAAGTGCTTCACTAGTTTAAATGTAGAGATTTGGTGAAATAAGATTTATTATGTTGCATTGAATCATATTCGAATATATTGAGATATCTTATTTTTCACGCTAGAATGAATTAGAAATTCCCTATTGTTGTTTTGATTTATATTGAGCGATACGGAATTGACATAATAGATTTCTAGCAGCGTTGGAATGACCATAGACGTCACCCTTGAACATCTTGGTTGCATCCTTACCAATACCCATCTTGATGTACATGAGACCACCTGGGTGCTCATCGACAAATGTCTCTACATCGTGAACTATATCGTCGATAATGATCAACTTACGACCCTGCTTGATGAATTGGTCAAATTCCTCGGCGGTCATGATTGGGAGTTGGTCAACTGCAACACCCCAGTGGATGGTTTCCTTCAATTTGGAAGCTTCCTTGATTTGCATTTGGACCATACCCTTGTGGATTTCATTTTGGTCAAATGTCTTGAGATCGTAGGCCAAACCCAATACTTCACAGATCTTGATCATCCACTTGGTTGGATCGTAACCGAATGTCTTGTAGGCGTTACGGTAGTCGGATGGGAACTCGTGGTGGAAATTGTGGTATCCCTCTCCGAAAGTGAGTACGGCAGTGATGATACTGTCTCTTGGGGTGTGGTTGTCATCGTATGGAGATGAACCGACAAAGTGGGCCAATGAATTTACCATGAAAGTTGAATGATGTACAAAAACAAGACGGGCAACGGCGGCGTAGAAGTATCCACCCATCCAATCACCCCAACCGAGACCGGCTACTACTGTTGGCAAAATGATACCCATGGTGAAAGCAACTTTGACATAGTTCTTGTGTTGCCACATGACCCATGGGTCTTCGTTCAAGTCCTCAATGTGGGACTTTCCAATCTTCTTTGGATCTTGCTTGATCAAGAGCCAACCAAGATGGGACCACCAGAAACCGTGGTGGGCTGAATATGGATCCTTGTCGGTGTCGGTGTAACGGTGGTGAGCACGGTGATCACGTGACCACCAACGGCAGGAACCTTCAATGGCACCAGCACCAGCGAACAACAAGTAAATTTTAAGTGGAAGTGAGGCAGAGTAGGCACGATGGGCAAAGAGACGATGGTAACCGGCAGTAATACCCATACCTGTGATATGATAGTAAATAAGTGACCAGATGAAAGTAGCTTTGGTCAATGGGACGGTGAAGAAACCATAGAGGGCAATGATTGGAGTGGAGGTCAAGAGGATGAAGTGAATCCAGTTGATGTTGGCAAGGAACTCTCCAATGGTACGGGATGGACGGTCAGCTGGGATTTCTTGCTTGGCTTGCTTTGGCTTGGCGAGTGGGGTGTTGTCGAATGGTGAGAAGATTTCTTCAGAGAAAGATTGGCTCTTGGAAATCAATTCACGGAAGAGATCCAATTCGAAGGTGCACTCATAGATGTATTCGCTCCATTGCTTATGGAAAGAGTCGTATGCCTTACGCAAGTTGTAATGTGGAATTGAGACTGCGATGTGACGTGGCAAAGCAAAGTTAATGTCCTTGACAACGAATTCGAACCACTTTGGATATGTGATGTGGACATGGTAACGCTTGTCCTTCTCCTCTTCAAAGAATGGGATGGCTGGGAGGAAGGTGAAGGTTGAGACCAAAAAGTGGTAGAACAACCATGGAGCCAACCAGTAGTTGAGGAAACCACTGACACCAAAGAACTTGAATACCAATGGGAAGAAGATACCAGCGAAAACATAGACCAAAATGATGGAAGTGAGAGCCTTCTTCTTGTCATTCTTGTCTTCGACCTTCTTCAAATTGAAATAGTTCTCAGCCCAGTTGGAGATGGACAACAACCAGAAGAGCTTACCGGTTGCCCATGATCTGATTAATGATGACTTTGATTTGGAAAGATTCATTCTTTCGGTGATCTTCCATGATTGGAATGGATAGAGCAATGGGAGCATAACAATGGTACCAACAATTGAGTTGACGATTGGTGACTTGGCGAATGACTTGTGATTACAATCATTTCCAATGACGAATAACTAAAAATCAATGATGATGAATTGTTGTTGATTGATTAAAACACTGTATTGCTATACTCTTGATGGTTGTGAGCTATACATACACCTGTGATTGAAGCACCTCCCAAGAACCAACCTACTGGGTAGAGGTAAGATGGAACCTTGTTGATAAAGATGATGGAGCATGCGATGAAGAAGATAGTAAGCAAGAGGGATGAAGCTGATTTCAAACCACTCTTTTCAAAGACTTCCTTTGGCAATGATTCGACGATCTGTTCCAAGGTGATGGTGTCTGGAATAGTTTTTGGTGACTTTCTAATTGTTTTTATATTCTTGTACAAAACTGGTGGGTAGTTTTTGTTGGTAGTGGTACTACCAGTTCCCTTACCCATTTTCTAATCTATTATTATTTTAAAGATCAATCAGTCAGTATCAATCAATGAACCAATCAATCGGTAATGAGTATTATTATATTGAAATGACAACTTTATAAAAATGATAATAAATATTATTACAACAATAAAAGATAAATGAACGAGTCCAAGTTGAATTTAAACAAAGGAAAGAAGAACTATTATATTAAACTTTAAATTAAATGGGGGTTGCCCAGAGAAGGAACGATCACAAACTCCTATACTCCACTACTAACATGTATGGTAACAATCATAAGATGTTGCTGGATACATTTCAATATCCCAAGAATTTGATTATATTGTTATTACTATTTGTTTGCTTTGCTTATTATTGTTGTTGTGTTGCTGCTTTCCATCATTCACGACAGTGCAACAACAGTAGCACAGCAGTGAATCTTCAAAAGATTATTAAAATTCAGATTGTTGTGGGATTTATTATTATTAATTTTAATGGGTTGATGGGATATCCCTAAATTAGAATGCTAACCAAGGGTGTATAACAAGCTTTGCTTTTTGTTATTTGATTTGGAATTTTTTTTTTGGTTTTGTGATGCCTTGTTATTTTATGATTAAATTTTTTATATCGGCTAGTCACTATGTGACAATAAGGAGTGGAGTGAAGAGAGGGGACAACCAAGTCACGTAAAAATTTGTAAAAAAAAAAGCACAAAACACTGTTAAATCACGAATCTACTTCGATCTGATGTTGCCTATCTACTAATAGAATGATTGAGAGTGAAGTAATAAACAAGAGTAAGAGAACTATTTGTTTATCGTAATAATCTTCTTCCTTCATACTGTACTTGACTTGTACCAACAAAAAAAAATAACAATTGATTCCATAAACAAGTGTCAGGCAATAATACTACTCCTTCTTTTTTCTTTTCCATCTAATCCAATCCAAAACCAACCTCTAATCATTTAATTCGTGCTTCCTTTTAATTTCACTCAAATTGACATTTTTAAATCTTTAAGAGTAAATTTCAAATGCTTGTGGTGACAATCGGATAGATAATTGATTTAAAAGTGTAGATTTGGAAAATTATAGATTGATTGATGTACAACTTACATTATTTATGTCTGGTAATAATAATAATATTATTTGTAAAATAAAGTATTGTTGTTGTTGCAGACAGAATAAAGAAGGAAGGATGGTTGGCTTGTGTTTGATTTACAGTAAAGTGAACTAACTCTTCACCAAAACAATCAGTCCAAAAATAAAATTAAAATAATAATAATAATTGTATTAAAAAAATAAAATCACATTTCATCAGCACATAAAAATCGCTGCACCCTGCATTGACTCTCGGCACTTACTTCTTCTTTGGTCAATTTTTTGATAACTTAAAAAGTGAGATATTTATGTAAGTGTGGTGATGAGTTCACAACTATTTCTGAGTCCTTCCAATCATATGCGGTGGGTGAGGTTTTTAGGCTATTTTATTATTTTGCAAAATCCAGCCGCTGGTTTTCAAAAGTAATCAAAAACAAAAGTACCGACCTCTGAACTTTCTCATTACAATTTTTTTAGATATTGTTTGCACAACACTTTTGTTTTTTAGTTTGTATTCACAAATTAAAAATTAACACACTACAAAGAGTAAAAAGTAAATTTAGTCTGATATAGCGAATTTAAATGGGTACGAAAGTGGGCATCACAAGGCAATTGGTTCAGCAAGATTTAGGGTTGAATAGGAACCAAAATGCTGCGATCTGCATCCTGGTTTCATTTTGTCATTCATCCATTGGAGTATGTCAACGATATTGATAAGAGCGAGAGTGAGGAGGAAACCATCAAAATTGCAATATTCAATATTCGCAATCCCATCCCAATAAACCTATAAAATATAATATATTTTATGGATATCTCCTCACATACAACTCCTATGGTGGTGTTGATTCCACTGTCTATAATGAAATCAATCGATTACACTTACTAAAAAAGGAAGTTGTTAGGTTAGTCCGACTTATCACTTGTTGGTTTAATTTTAATATAACCAAAAGGTTATTTATATTTGGGAATAAATAATGACATAATCCTTATTTTGATATTTCAATTCGAATTTGGTGTCTAATCTTATCAATCCTAATAATGAATAATCTTATTTTATCTTTTAATGTTATTGTTGTATCAACACAAACCACTGGAATCGGATGATGTAAAATGGAAGTTTATGTTGACACTATTAATTACATAAAAGTGGTTTAGACTCTAAATTCCAAGTTTAAATTGTGAGGCTGTTGTTGAATATTAAACAAGTTGATTGTCCCATCGTTGATTTATTTCTTTTTGGTTAGACTTTTAATGTTGTTTGCTATGTTTTGTTCAGTTCTTTGTAAAAATGCTTGCTTTTCCAAGTATCCATTCTTTGCTTGCTTTTCCAAATCATTCTTCTCCAAGACATTGCTATCTTTGTATTTGTCCCAGTCGAGTTGTGATTTCTGAAGTGTTGTCAATTTCTTTGGTTTTCCACCAAGGTTTGATAAAATATTATCTAATCCACCTCTGTAATAAATATGTGGAATGATTATTAGACTTGATTGATTTTTTAGATTGAGTGCTACACTTACTTGGCTGCTGGTTTTGATTTTGGTTTTCCAGGAGCTACACTATTTACAGAAGTAGTTGTTACTACACGTCTATAAGGTTGAGGAAGAATGATCAGTTGAGTTAGATTAGTGTTTGTTTATTGTAGGTGTTGTAGTTTCTCTCAACATACTCGACCTTTTCACCAGCGAATTCATAAACTTCGACTTTCTTTTCTGTTACAATGTTTGTGCTAGTTGTCGTTTCCTTTGGTGTTGTATCTGGTATATCATTTAGCATTTCCTCAAGTGTTTTCTCTTTCTTTTCAGCTTTATCGTCACTTTTGTTTTCCAAATCTACAGTTTCCTCCTTTTCTTCATCGTCATCATCTACTTCAACTACTTCCTCCTCTTCATCGTCACTTTGTTTCTTTCTACAATTTCAAAAGGATTCAGATTAGAATACTGCAGTATTTAAATACTATACTATAGGCTGAGATTGATAAGTACTGTTTCTTTGATTGTTTTGCTTTAGTAGTAGCTATCTTTCTTTTTGATTTCTTCTCATCTTCTTTTGTATCTTTTTCAGCTTCTTCTTGTTCACCCTCAGATGGTTCGTAGTCATCATCGTCTTCCTCATCCTCAGAGTAAGCATCCTCTTCTCTTAGCTTTGGGATGACAACATTGGCACGTGTTCTACTTCTAATTACTCCGTCACTCATTCTTTATCTTCAATCTGTTTAACAATTGTTAATCTTTATTGATAACTTCTAAAGATTGCAAGGTTCTGATTCATTTTTAAATATTCAAATTTTAAATTTTTAATCCGTTATAGAATATTAGAAAAAGGAGGGTTTTTAGATGGAGTGTGTGTAAAATATATCTATTTCAAGGGTGTGCTTAAATATTACTGGTTGATAACTTGCTTAATTCTATGACAGGTTTTGATCAATAATATCTATCAAATTACCAGATAGCAAATTTGAATGACCGATTCAATACTGTAGGATGTTGAAATGATTAAAAATCTCATATAGAATAGTACTTCTTTGCAAAGTAATCTTAGTATGGATATATTTACAGTTTAAAAACATGTTAAAAGGTAAGGAGACAATTAGGTTGAATAAAATTACCAAATATGTACTATTAAAAAACACAACAATCAAATAATATTATTTATTACTTCCATTCCACATAGTCTTTAATATAAATAAATTACATAAAAATTTAACTTTCATGATGATAAAAGTCGATCTTTCTTTGCAATCTATAGAGGTCAACAGAATAAAAAGGAGGTGGCACAAAACCTTCTTGTAGGGCAACTCCATTGAATAGATCTTCACTTGGTAGCTGCAATTGGTACATAGGTATACCTAATGCATTGCATGGATTGACAAGATTTAAAGGATTTTCAGGAATGGGAGGGATAGGAGCTCCAGGGCTGGGAGGCATGACACCTTCATAGGCATGTCCAATTGGAGATATATTGTTAACAATTGGAATTATATTGATTGGATCTAAATAGGTAGTACCACATGAAATTATTCTAACTGGATTATAAGGTACTCCATTGAGATAGTATAAAATAATCATGGGAAATACTCCATTTCGTTTTGGGAAAATTTTGATACCAATTACAATTCTAATTGAACTTTGTACAGCAGGAGTTCTAGGGGAAGCAACAACACGATCCATAAAATAATTTAAACAGTTTCGATGTAATACTGGAAGAGATTGGCTTTTTGCAGTTTCAATTACTAATGTAGGATAGGGAAATCCCAACCCATTCGATGACAGATGAGGAGGGAGATTGGGGCGTTCAAGAGAGTATAGACTTTTGTGTGGTTCACCAGCAACACCATTTCGTAATATTATGGTAGCACCCAGAGGAAGCAGGTCATTTGGAAAAAGCTGCTCATGTAGAAACCTTATAAAATGTTGTACAGCTAACTCATGCTCATTGTTTTGAATTTCATAAATAATTGCCTTTCCATCTTTATACCAAATTTTTGCTTTGAATTCTGACCTAACACCATCCTTACTTCTTCTTGCTATATAAGATTTAAATGAAAGATTCCCTAGTTCTATACCTCCATCAGGAACCTGACCAACCTTATTAAAAAGGAATACTTTTCAATTAAATGAATAACAAGAGTAAATACTTTAAATACTAACTTGTTTTAAATAGTCAATTTTGTTTGACCACCCTCTAATGGTATTGACCACATAAATTGGATTTAAATGTGGAGTTTCCATATCAGATGAATGAGTCTGAGGAATCTGAGTTGTAGTAGAGGAGAATTAAAAAGAAGTCTTTGTTTTCTTTTGTACCTTTGTTGGCACTTAGTTAATATAAGTTCTTTTTTAGAGATAGAATGAGGAATAATATTAAAATTTTAAAATTTAATCATTCTATGTTTTAATATTTCAAATAACCATTCTTTTGTGTATTGAAATTTATTAATCCAATGAGAAATACCTAAAAAGTAAATAAACATTGATATTAAATTAAGATTCAAAATAGTTACCATAGTCTCAGAACTTCATTCCACTCTGGAGAGGGTATTGATGGAATTTTTCATGACAAACCAAACACCTGAATTTAGATGGATCTTTGACCGTCATTGTTTGCCTCTTTGAGTAGTAACATTGTGAAGTAAGGATTGACCTGAACCAAGTTCAACAGCTATATAATTATAATTGTACCAAATTTTCCCACAAATCGACTACATTACCATGATAAATGGACATTGGCTTCTTTTCTTGCTTGACAACCTTGTTTCTCATAATCAATTGATCAAAGTATACTTCAAGCCCAACCTTAAGCATGATGCTTGGTTACACCACCCTTGTTGATCTCTGAAACAACACCTTCTAAAATACAGCATCCTTAGCCTGTATACACTCATTCCACCAAGACCAGTGGTGTCACCAATAGCTTAGATCAAAACTTCTGTTGACATTTATTTACGATAAGCAATCAAAGGTGTGATTATGGTACCATGGACAATAGGATCCAGCAGTCATTTGACTGTATTGGGAGTTTGCATCTTACACTACAGACATTGTGACTAAGCACTCTCGGTGGAATTATCTTCATAAAAATAAGATTAGATTTTTAGTATTGAAATGTAAACTAATGATCATATTTGGCTACCATCGAGCTTGGATATTTTGCTTTAACTAGTTTAGATTTTTTTTTAATTTTTTTTAATCACTTTTTAGAAAAGTTTGATTGTGATTGTGAAAAAATAAACAGGTTAAGGACACCAGGCATTGGACGAGTCAAATCGAAATTAATAAAAAATACAGAATAAGAATAATCATCAATCAATTACCTTGAAACAACTAAATCTTTGATTTCATTTCTAACTCACCTATATTGGCACATATATATAATTTCATATTAGAACACACAATCAATCATTAGATCACTACCATTTATTTAACCACACACCCATCATCACACTCTCCCACATAATATTACTTATAATAATATCATTTTGAAAGTTTAATAGCACATATATATCTCTGAAGAAATTCATTCATTTAAAAATCACTTAAATTCAATCATACATACATATATATATCTATAATCTATATCTATTTTATTTATAAATAGTATTTTTATTAACCTAAACAAAGATATAACTCGAGTTTTAAAAATAAAAAAATATATAATCAAAAATAATTATGGTTGAGAATCTGGACAATAATAAACCGTGGTCAAGATCTTATCATACTCTGACAAGTTGGGATAAGATTGCACCTTTCGAAACTATAAATCCATATGATTTGGAAAGTGGAACCGTCGTCCATAGCACTCCGTTGTTTCCAGTCAATGAAACCATCAACTCAAAGATGGTCTTCTGGATCGGTGAAGTCTGGAGACTTGATGTAGCTTCTATTGTCTACTCTAACAATACATCGGTCAAGAACCAGAGTGACTACCAATCGGGCTTGGCACATCATATCTTCTTGCATGGTGGACGTGATATGGCAAATGAGGTCAAGTTGTCTGGCGAGCCTCGTATTGGTGAGGCAATCCAGACATCGGCTGGAAATCTGCCATCCAACTACGTCATCCACACATTTGTTCCAACATTTAATCCTAAATACTTGTCGGCCGCTGAGAATGCTCTGAACTCATGCTATCGTGCCGCTCTAGGTTTGGCCAGCGATAGCAACAGTCGTACTATTGCATTTTCCTGCCTGCATGCCAACAGCCGCAAGTTCCCTCCAGACTTAGGGTGCCACGTGGCTCTAAGAACCCTTCGTCGACATTTAGAAAGACATGCCAATCAACTATCCATGGTGATCCTCTGTCTCGAGAGCGAGGCTGACATTGAGAACTACAAGCGTTGGATGCCAATGTACTTCCCACGAAATCAGAGTGAAGTTCGTCTGGGACAGATCCACCTCCCTGAAGACTGTGGAAACATGTTTGGAGAAAAAAGAAGCAGAAGAGAGAAAGATTAGAATAGATAGTCTAAACTCACAGATATTCAGAAACTTTGATGATGATTACATAGAGAACGAAGATGATGATCGAATTTCATTCACAACTAATACCACACAAGCCAAGACTCTCGTTCTCAAGAAAGAGGATCCCGATTTAGTAAAGATCAAACAAGTAGAAAAGAAGACAAGTAAGTTAGTCAAGTGCTCGAGTCATTGATCAATGATTTTCCTAACTGATTTAATACTAGGTGAACAAATACAACAAGAGAAAACTGAAGCAATGTATCAAGCATATATGGAGCGATTAAAGATAGCAGATCTTTCTAGAATTGCACAATTGAATTTCGTTTATCAATCGACATCACCCGATAATAAGCCAATCGTTGTTGTTATTGGATCGCACTTGGACCCAAAGAGAGAAGATATGGAGCTTGTATTAGTATATTTCCTAAAGATATTCGAAAACATTGGACCTCGTGAGTTCTCTATCATGTATTTCCACTCCAATATGTCTTCAGTATCTTTACCAGAGATCTCTTGGTTCAAAAAGCTATTGCAAATATCAGTTCTCAAGTAAGTATCTTGCTTCTTTAACAATATTATTGGATAGTGGTACTTATATTATTATGTAAACTTGTGCTTCTAGGTATTCTAAATATGTTTCTAATCTACATGTTATACATCCAACCTTCTTTTTGAAAGCAACATTCAAGGTATTGAAACCAATTTACGATATTGTAAACACAAAGATAACCTATCACGATAATCTCAATCAATTGAAGCCGGTTCTAGGTAGAATCAACCTGCCTAAGTCGGTATTCTCCTATGAAATCAAAGTTAACAATATCGATAATTTCTCATTTGAATCAATTGATGCTGCATAGTCAACAACAATAATAATTACCAACAACTATTTATTCAACAAATCCAGCAAAAAGGATATAACCAATTTATAAGGTTAACTCTAAAGTATAGTGTTAATAACACCAACTCCACTCCCTTCCACATTCCATCTATCGAGCACATACCATCCAAATAAAGTTATGATTAATGGAATTTAATCTATAATCTAAGCTATTTGTTAATTCTTTATTTGGTTATTGTCAGCGTCTTCATGATCAGAGTTATTCATTTGCTTCATCATTTTAGATTTGTTTTTTTAATATTGGTCAAAGTTGCAGTTGATGTAGTTGTTCTTTCATCAACATCGCTATGTTCTTTGTCAGTTAGATTGCTGTCAGAGTGTTCACTTTCGCTCTTTGAGCCGCTGTCCCTATTTTCATGATCATTTCTGTTATAGTTTGGATCATTGGAACTGCTGCTTAGTTGAGGTGCTTCTCCTCTTTGGTTGAATGTGTTGCAGTACCTGCATCTAAATTCTAAATAAGTTCAGTTCAACATTAGTTTAACTATTGATATGAAGTAAAATACATTTACATACGAGCTGATGAAATTTCATTGATTGGGACAAATCCATTATGATTGTGACATTTCTCACAGATCAATGGTGATCCATATTTTGGACCATCGGAAATAATGTAGTCTACAATC
The DNA here is from genome assembly GCA_003667245.1 of Heterostelium multicystogenum. Classification (NCBI taxonomy): domain Eukaryota; phylum Evosea; class Eumycetozoa; order Acytosteliales; family Acytosteliaceae; genus Heterostelium; species Heterostelium multicystogenum. Next base: position 32,909 of record RCNN01000514.1, read on the forward strand.
TTATCTAACCAGCTTGATTTGGCATTTTGCTGATAGTTTGGTGGTTGTCTAATAGGACTACTTCCAATATTGTATCTGTTTTGCATAGGGCTGTTGTTGTTATTATTATTTATATTCGCCAAATTGTTATTGGATGGCGATGGTGGATTCTGTAAAGGGGGTGGCATCACCAGTTGAGGTTGATGCTGTGGAGGTGTTTGCTGGATAGGACTGATTGGACTTATAGGTTGTCTGTTTCTAATACCCTGTTGTTGCATTTGTGATTGTATGGTGGCACCATTATTGCCAGTGATACGCTTTGGACTATTTCCAGTGACTTGTCTCTTTGGTGATTGTTGGGTCGGGGAATTCTCATTTTCTCTCTTCTCTGTAAGATAAAACAATCAATCTATATTAGTAATGGTTGTAGCAATCCCTAACATTCCAATGACCTACTCTTCATTAACTTATCATATCTATCAATAATCTTTTGTGTATTTTCATAATCAGTTTCCTTCTTTCGTTCGTCTATTCTATTTTGTAATTTAGTTTTCAGGGAATCCAATTTCTTTTCTATTTTTCCAAGGGATAATTATTAATTTATTATTAGTATGCATAGCAACCAACCAGAAATAATGAACATACGGTTTCTCTGAATAATTTGCTTATATAATGTGTTACATAACTTTGTGAAAATATAGACTCTATATTATAATGTCAATAGGTAATTAGTGTTGTTGAATATTGAATGATGATATGATGGTCATAACTTACACTAATGGAAATAGTAGTAAAAAAGAATAATTAAATAGTTTTTCTTGTTGTACACTCATTGATTTCGTTCTAAAAATATATGACAATAAATAATAGTATCTCCAGTATTATACTATACATGATTATCTTTGAAAACACCTTGTGTTGCATCAAGCTAGTCTTTGATATATAGTCTTCATAGTATATAATCTTATCCTCCAAATCTGCAAGTTCTTTCTCAAATGTTTTCTTTATTATCAATTGATTAGTAAATCAGTCAATACCTTCATCCTATCTGAATGATTCTAATATTACACTACCTTTTTAGAGAAAAAAGAACCCATCTTTGATTGTTATAGGTTTATCACTTATTAATATACTTATTAGTATTTATATATAACTATCAGAGTTGCTTTTAAATAAATAAGTTATTTGTTGTTAATGCTAATAGATAAAACAACAACAACAATAAACAAGAGTGAACTAAATAATATGAAAAGAGCTTAAACTTGGATAACGATTGACTATAGTATGTATTTGTCGCCTTAATATTAATAATTACAACAGGATAATATTTGAAATATACTTCTATTATTGTGATAGATATAAATACAACAATATGTATAAATAAATATATATTTTGCTAGTTCACCATTCAATAATAATAATAATGTTTATTTTTTTGAAATTGAATTTTTTCTGACTTTCAAAGTGTTGCTCATTATATTGTCGACCGGTCAAAACACATTATCATAAATAATAATAAAAATATTTATACTTATAATTTTAAAATCATTTATCAGATCAATTAATTGTTTTTGAGAATAAAACCATGTTATTAAATCAAATAAATTACAATTTTTATTATTAGTTTTAATTTTACTGTTGTTTTATCATAAATATTAAACATTATTATTGTTCTACATGACCAGAGGTTGTTGAACATCATTATTATTTTCATTATTATTATTATTGTCGTTATTGTTGTTAATATCGTTGTTATTATTATTATCGTTGTTGATATTATTATTGTTGATGTTGTTGTTAATTAGTTGGTCTTGAAGATTCTCCTGAGGTCTCCAAATTTGGAACTAGTGAATAGAAAAGTGGTAAGAAAAAGCTTAGTATCTCGGATATCAAATCTGTATTTCTTGGTTGCGCTAAAACTGCTGGTGCTGGTGGAGCTTGTTCTGCATTATTAACGACGTTGTCATTATTTGGTTGTTCATTATTTCGATGTTTTGTTGTTGAGCTTCTTGATTATTATTATTATTATTATTATTATTGTTGTTGTTGTTATTATTGTTATTATTGTTGTTATTTTGTCTTGGTGGTGCTGGTGTTGGAGCAGGTCTTGGTACTCCTGGTCCATTTGCAAAGTATTTATAGAGAAATACAATTGCACCTATACCCATGAGGGTAAGTGTTCTTTCGAGGGAACCTCCTTGAAGGAACATACCTAATAAGAAGAGTTTGAAAATCCAATGGAATATCGATCCCCAATTGATTCTTCTTCGCACTCTTACTGGAACTACTGGAGGTGGTACTGCAGGTACTGCATTTGGTGGTTGTTGTTGTGGCTGTTGTGGCTGTTGTTGTTGCGCTGTGGCTTGGTGAGCAGCAACTGCAGCAGCAACTGAGTTTTGAAGCTGTTGATGTAGTAACTGCTGTTGAATGACCAGATTTGCTATCATTTGTGATGATACCCTCATAATATTCACATTATTAATGAGTTCTTGAAATAGATGGTCTTCGGAGTTTGGTGATGAATTGGTGCCTGTATTGCTTCCATAGATTCTGTTTCTTGGGTAAAGTGATGCAGGTGATGGGCCATATAGAGAGAAGTTATTGTTGTTACTGTTGATAGATCCATTGTTTCCTGTAACGTTGGGATATGATGATGAGCTGCCAAGTAATGGTGAGTTATTGCCTGACAGAGAGTTTGGTAAGATGACACTTGATGTAGTAAATGTTGTGGAATGAAATTGATATTTCTAGAATTGAATGGGACTGACATTGTTGTGGAAAATTGACTTGCAGTTGGCGTAAAGGTTGAGGTAGGAGATGTGGAGGTAGTAGAGGTAGTAGAGGTAGTAGTGGTATTATTAATATTCATTGAATTTGGAGATGATGTTGATGTTGATGATGTTGTTGTAGCAAGTGGTGATGTGGAAGTAGTAGGTACAGGGATGGCGCTGGTAGTAAGGGTAGAGCTGGCTGTTGAAAATTGTGGAGTGTTCGATGATGATGGTAACGGTTTACGAAGTATAAGGTGAACCGATTGTGGAGAAGTTAGGTCGCGTTGCTTGAAGACATTAGCGAGTAGATGAGAGTCTTCCAAACACTTTCCAGAGAAGATTAGCTTCTGTGTGCTTGGATCTGGCTTCGACTGATACATCTGACTGATCGACTGCTTCAAATCAGCGACAGTCTTGTTGAGTGATAGATCTATCGACAGAGAGTTATCCTCACCAAAGACAATCACCTTGATTGTGACAGTATTGCTGTTACTCATCGTTCGATTGCGTTGCTAAGTCGACTTGATACAAATATAAATACAACAACAAGAAGCAGACAATAAATAAATTTATCTATATAAATTAGTTTCCAAACAACTAATAATGCAAACCAAAACTACACTAAAATAAAATAGTTCTTGTTAATATGGAAATTGGGATGACGATGCAAGCATACATACACCTGCCCAAAAAATTAAAACTTTGAAAAACACACACCATTTATTTATTTAATTTTTGCTAATGTGGAGACAATTGTTCACTTTTACTGTGTATGTACATAAAGATGCTACTAAATAGCTTTGCAGTTCAAGTGGCACTTCCTCTAGAGGTTGTGTTGTTTGATAAATTGAAGTCTGGCTAGATAGTTGTAGGCAGGCACCTTTTCTCGGTGGGGGAAGTAGTATTTATGTTTGTGGTGTTCTGTTCGATTCTCTTCGAGATATTTGATCATTGGAATATTCATTGCGAATATTGCGTTCTCCATTGCCGTGCGGGTGCATCCTTCGGTGCGATTCTTGTGGAGGAATGCTAGGATTGATAGTTTCTTGGTATAGTCCATGGCAATGGATGTTGCCTTTGCTCCATGTGCATGAAGATATTCCACCACTTCCAGGTTGCTGGCCACTGAACTGGCTGCCATGTTGAGCAGGCTATCTTGGAGAGGGTAGGTAGTATTCTGGTGTAGCCATCTTAGTGTTGAAATATTTCCACTTTCGGCTGCCTTTATCAGGGCGTTTTCTGAAACTACGAGTCGTAGGGTTGAGTTGTCTTTGATCCACTGAAGCAAAGTAACTCCCGATTCCATATCTTCTGCGACCAATTGGTCGATTTTACCAACTGATATTTTACAGTGCGGGTTCTTCTCTAGAAGATACTTGAGTATATGCATATCGCCAAAAGCACAGTCTTCAAAATAATCCTCCGGAAGATTTGAAAATTCTGTTCGATTCTCATAGAGGAAACCGACCAATTCTACATTACCCTTATATTTGACTGCGAATTTCAATGCCTGGAGTGAGCATCCCTCTGTTCGATAGTTGTGCAAGAATTTACAATCTCTAGGTGTCCGTTGGCAGAGGCCTGGTCCATCGCGTAGGTTGTACATCCCTCTGTTCGATGCTCGTGTAAATATCGGACCACCTCTAGGTGTCCATTCACACATGCCTTATTCATAGCGCCTAAAGTGCACTTTGCAGTTGTATTTTCATGTAGATAGCGCACCACTTCTAAGTATCCACTGCTAGCAGCATTGTCTATGGAGATGTCTGGAATCTCCAGTTTCTGGCGAACCTCCTTTCCTTTGTGATAGTTTTCTAAAAGGTATTTTATTGTTTCAAGATGGCCATAGGACGCCACCAAAGAAATAGTGTTAATCGAGCAACCTTCTGTCCTATTCTCATTTAGAAACTTCACTATATCGAGGTGTCCATAGATAGCAGCATATGTCATTGCTATCTGAGTACACCGATCTGTTCTATTCTCATGCAGAAACTTAACAATGTCAAGCTTGCCATAGAGAGCAGCATAGTTCATTGCTTGGTCAGAGAATTCTTCCGTTCGATTCTCATGCAAAAAGCGAACCACATCCAAAGTTGCCCCAAGCAGCTTCATCCATGATGTTGTAGCCTGGACATTTGAACCAGTTGGCCACTTTTTGATGAAGTAACTGAACCAATGCAAGATTTTCATTGTAGTGTTTGTTTTCGATGATTTTGGGATTGAACCTCATGTTAGGATTTTGTATGATGAACTCCAACAACTCTATATTGCCCGTGTCCAAAGCTGCCTTTATCGACAGTGTATATAAATCTTTAAAGTGATTAATCATATCATCAAAATCACTTTTTTTCATTAGATAGCTGTGTTTGTTGTAAATGGCCGAGTAGTGTCTTGACTGAATCAGTCGATCAAAGATTCGCTTGTATCTCTCGATGTAATTGAACTTGACCAACATATGTGGAAAACAGCCGAGGTCATAGTAATTGTATCTTAACAATGGGCGTCCCATTGAATCTACCCCAATCAGCAGATCATTTATATATTTTATGTTTGTAAAGATATATGATCTGATGAACAATGACTGTAATATTGCACTGAACAGATGGCTAATTTTGGTGGACATGTCCGCCGCTGACTCTGGAATGTTTTTTAAGACATCAGTTCCATGGAACTGTCATCATCATATATATAGACCTCTCAATCACTATTCAACTAATTTATTTCTTTTGAAAAAGACTTTATTGGGTTTCAATACAGTAATTGAGAATAAAAATGGATAAACTGAATGTTGATCATGCAGTTTGAACAGTTTAACGTCAGGTCGTTTTCACCAAAGAATTTTAATTGAATTGCAAGGGAATTTTTGACTCAATTTAAGAAATGATGATTCAGCAAAAATTAAAAAAAAAATATAATTCCAAAAAAAAAACATTTAATAAATTAAATTTTTAATTTCCCATTTTTTAACACATCCAACCTAATAAATAGTGCTGTTTCTAGGCTGTTCATTCATTATTTCAAAATCAAATATTTATATATATATATATATAATTCATATATCACTATTAAACTTTAATTTTTTTATTCAAAAACCTACCATCGTAATTATGCAAATTTTTGTTAAGACTTTGACTGGTAAGACCATCACCTTAGAGGTTGAAGGTTCAGACACCATCGAGAATGTAAAGACCAAGATCCAAGACAAGGAAGGTATCCCACCCGATCAACAAAGACTTATTTTTGCTGGTAAGCAATTGGAAGATGGTCGTACCCTCTCTGATTACAATATCCAAAAGGAATCCACTCTTCATTTGGTACTTCGTCTCCGTGGTGGTATGCAAATCTTCGTTAAGACTTTGACTGGTAAGACTATTACCCTCGAAGTCGAAGGTTCTGATACCATTGAAAACGTCAAGACCAAGATTCAAGACAAGGAAGGTATCCCACCCGATCAACAAAGACTTATCTTTGCCGGAAAGCAATTGGAAGATGGTCGTACCCTTTCTGATTACAATATTCAAAAGGAATCAACTCTCCACTTGGTTCTCAGACTCCGTGGTGGTATGCAAATCTTCGTTAAAACTTTGACTGGTAAGACCATCACCTTAGAGGTTGAAGGTTCTGATACCATCGAGAATGTCAAGACCAAGATTCAAGACAAGGAAGGTATCCCACCCGATCAACAAAGACTTATTTTTGCTGGTAAGCAATTGGAAGATGGTCGTACCCTCTCTGATTACAATATCCAAAAGGAATCAACTCTCCACTTGGTACTCAGACTTCGTGGTGGAGCTTCCCAATAATTAAATAAAGTTAATAATTGTATCACCATCAATTTTTATTTGTTCTATTTTTAATATCTTTTAGTTTTTTTTTAATAAATGATAAGAAACAGAATTAAACAGATTTATTTATATTCTTTTTTAAAAGTGGTTCAAATTGATTATTAGAACCTCTCTTCATTATTAAAAGTACAACCAAAATGATTTAGAATGATCCCAAAACACAACCAATTACGATACCAATGATTACACCAATTGGTAAAGACTTTGGTGTGATGATTGGAATGGCTTTGCAAAAAGTGTTCTGAAGAACCGTTAGTTTGGAGAGTACATTCATCACTGTCACAGAAGATGTTGTCAACTTCATTCTTTGTGTGAGTTATATCACTATTGTTAATGAATGTAGAGTTGTTAATTTCAATAGTTGATTTCGAACAATAAATACTTCCTCCCTTGTTTGCTGTATTATTGACAAAGGTCACATCGTTGATCGAGACTGTGGATCCGAAAGTGTAAATTGCACCACCCTGATGAGGAACATTAAATGTAGAAAATTGATTCGATCTAGCTATGTACAGGTCATTCATTGAACCAGCAGTGTTATTGAGGCAAATGGTTGCTCCGGTGTATGCATAGCTAGACTCAAAAGTTGAACTGGCTATGGTGAAGCTGTTGAGTGACTCACCGTAGAATGAACCACCTCCACCAGTCAACACACGATTATTGAAAAATTGGGATTGGCTTATTCCAACATTAGCAACAGAAGCCATCGCGGATATAGCACCTCCGTTGAGGTAAGTACATTATTATTGAGTGTACAATTTTGTACACTCATAGCATACATGAATCCATGGAGATAAATAGGATAGCTGCACCATTATTTGCTTGATTCTGGTTGAATTTCGAAGAAATTACAGTTAACTGTGATCCATAGGCGTAGATGGTTGAAATAACATTTCCAGTGAACAATGAGTGAATAATTGTGAGTGAGTTCACATTGGTCACCGATATGACGATGCTATTTCGAATTGAATTCTGAGTCACTGATAGATACATTTAATTGGACCAATGATATTTAAAACATTAGTATTCGAGTCGAATACTGTGTTGACTATCGAAAAAGTGTTGTTGTTTAACAAGCTGGTATTCGAATTGCGGACTGTAATGGGATTCTGTGATTGCATAACATAGCATCCACTAATATTAATGTTTACTTGTGATTGTGAAGTGTTCACACACAGCAGTGAACCATAACCAGAGCTTATACTATTGTTAAGATTTATAAAAGTGATATTTACAATGTTTAAGACAGTAGTTACAGGTTGAGATGTAATATTGCTGTATGTAAGCTGACTGTCATTAATCGTAATGAAATTGTTTATGTTCTGACCATCGATGGTAACATTGGCATTGTTATAAGCCTGAATGCTAATGTTGTAACCAACTACATTCAATTGAAAATTAGCAATACCACTATAGGTTCCATCAAACAATAGCAATGATAAGGATGTGTTTGTTGTACTGTAACTGCTATTACTATTAAATATCTGTATTGCCTCGGAAATAGAAGAACATGGTGAATCTAGAGAACAATCAGTACTATTTAACTGACTATTAGCATTTATATAATAGGTAACTACACAAGGAACTGTTACATTGCTAGTTGTTAGACTAGCACTAGTGCGAACAACTAACAAAGTCAATAATAACAATATAGCCAATATCTATTTTCATTTATTTATTTATTGGTTTATTGTTGCATCAAACTACGACTTGAAACAAAGATGATTATTCATTTCTATTTATCCCTCAGAAGGTGGATGAGATATCAAATAAAAATTATAAAAAAAATATAAAGATCATTAAAGATCAAGATTTTCTATTTATTGGAAGGGTAAAAAATATCTTTAATTTTACTTCCAGGTATTTGAGACTCAGACTTCGACAGCAAGGTCAACCATGGTTCTGTTCAAGCAGTTTCCTCACAACATATCCGAAAAAAAATACTTGATGGATTATAATTATAATTGCCATCATTATAATTGCCATCATTATAATCCATCAAGTATTTTTTTTCGGATATGTTGTGGTGATCCTATATTCCTATGGTGTTGTTTTTGCTTATTATCCAAATTAATATATATATATTCTTCCATTATGTTTCCAATGGAATCTTCTGTTTCAGTTTGAATACTGTCAATGAGTGAAAGTATTAAAGGTTTCTAAGGAGGGAACAATACTCTGAATGAATATCTTTGCTGTTGAACATGGATTTCCTGATATCCAATCCATTATATAGTTGAGTTGTCCATCCATTGGTTGACATTTCAATAAATTAGAATGAAGAAGGACTTCTAATTTTAATGCCATAAGTAGATCCATACCCAAAATACATTTAAAAAGTAGATCCGACCATTTGATAATTTTCACTGAAGTTCATCTGATGTATTCCACAATTGAAAGTTACAAAAGATTGACCAATTACATTGATGGTGTAAACCATTTGAGGATGTTAAATTGTTTAGTTTTTTAATAAATCTCTTACTTTAATTCTTGTGCTAAATCCTCTCTGATTATTGTGGATATTGCACCTGTACCAGAAAAGCTACGAGGTCGCCATTCAAAAATAATTAGCGATGGAATTCGCTTATAATCATTATTACGTCGTGCCACCTTCCACTGTTTCTCATACCTCTCCAGCAGTACCACATGTAACTACTCCTTAATAATAATAGACCTAATAACAATGAAGTTTATCAGTTCAATAACAACAAAAACAACTCTAAATCTACCTTACATTGTAAATTTTGTAATCGAAATGGTTCATAAAATCTCAGATTGTTTTAAGAAAATCAACCGCAGAGAAACAAAAATCACAGTTTTCAAAAATAACCAACCTAAATCTGTGAATCAAATCAAATGAACCAATGAATCTCGATCAATGTTTTAACCATTTTATTGGCAAAGATCAAGATACTGACTTTTTGGTACTTCTTCATATGGTTTAATCTAGATAATGGTAGAGACAGTGGCATCTTACATTTTTCCTCTTTTGTTGTAAAGAACCTATTGTCGTACAGATCACTACTTTCTTTCAGTTCTTTTGGTTTCCTTCTTTCATATGAACCAGGAATTAAATCAAAATCTTGTTCAATTTTGTATGTTTTTATTTATTTTAATCAAAATTATAATCGATAATACATAATAGTCAACATACATATTTGTATGCACAGCATTGATATATAATTTGACTGATTCATATCTCATAGTCAAAGTCCATCTACTGCTTTGCCATCCAACGATGTGTTTGATTCACATATTGAAAAGAGACTGTTCTTGTTTTATTTGAATGATGATAGCTATAGTTCCCAATCTGGTTTATCAGGAAAATAGGTGTGTGAAAAATCCTCTAGTTGCTTGATCACAGCCGGATCAGGATTTTTACCGAGTCCATCATTGAGACACACCGTCTTTGGCTCATATTTATAGATATGATTGTAGATAAATGTCATGTTGGTCATTGAGTTCTGTAGTGGTGCGTAATAGTTTAGTTTGTAGGTTGGTGTGTAGGTTTTAAAGAATCTTTGAACGAAATGGTAATAAAGGAATGATATTGACACCATTTTGGGATGTCGTAGCTTTCTTGCAATCACTACATTGAATTCCTCTTTGAATGTCTGGTAGATGAGCTTCAATATCTTTTTGTTGTAGAGTGATGCACCATGGTACGGGTAATGACGTTTGGCATTTCCCCCAAATCTTGTCGAAGCAGTGAGTTTGAATACTCAATGGATCTATGCCAGGTATGGTTCTTCAGACTTGGTGGTAGTGGGACTGTCCAGTTTTGAAAAATGTAGTAGTTGGCCGTTGTCGTCAATGAAGTCATCTGGGTATAGTTCGTTAGCGGCAAATATATCATCGTTAAAATATATAAAACAGTCCCCAACAGTGTCTGGAAGATTAAAGAAATTCGACTCAATTGAAACCGAATTGAAGGTGGGCAGATGACTTTTATTGTAGAAGAAACTCTCATGGAAAATAAACTCAATATACGGATGTTTCACATAAAAGGAGGGCACCTGTCCGTTGGTTACAATGAATATCTTTCGAATCCATGGTGCATATCTCTGAATACTTCGCAGAGAGTATTGCAATCCCATCAAATCTCTGTATAAAGTTTCTAATCCAGTCCTGTTGTCATACTTACTAAGAGCCTCAAGAAACTCAGGATCAGATCCATTTACCCATGTGTATACCAAATCGATATAAGGACATTTCGAAAATTGGTTTCTCTTGATCAGTGGGTGGTTCTTTGTAGACATCGATATGGTCGAAATCAGGTCTATCCGATTTATAATATTGGATAATATGGTGAATAGTGGGTGGTTTATCAAGATCTATTCTATCATTATAGTTTGCAGTATCCAAATACATAGTATTGTGATTATCTTTAATAGGTAAACGTCCATTATTTACTATAAAAAATAATAATACTGTCCAAATAACTGATAAGTATATTAAGAATTTATTTATAGTTTTAAACATATTCATATTATAATTTTAAAACATTTTACAAATAACTAAGTATATATTATAATTTATATTATAATACATATATATTAATATATAATAAATATATAATATTTATAAATAAAAATATTTATATAAATAATAATTAATGTTATTATTAATGTTTAGATCACATCATTTATTTTGACAATTGGTAATTACAAATATTCTATTTTTAATAAAATTAGATATATCTTTATAATTAAGCTGTCAAATATCTACTCTGTCATTATTTAAATCGAAGTGTGTTTGTTTGTATCCATGTTATTATTATTATTAGTTTAATTATTATTATATTTATTGAATCAATTTTATGACTGTTTAAAATTATTTGTTTTTTCAACATGGTAGTGAGTCAGAGGTAAGGTCATGTCTAAACGTGGTTTTTAAAGAGTTTGCGCTTTTTTTTTTAATTTAATTTTATTTCAATTTTTTGAATCGTTTTGTTTGTTGTTCAAACAAGAGGGATTGCTGTTCAAGTATCTATACTTAAGTTTGAAATATCTTTATTTATTGTAATTTATTAATTGGTAAGTTATTAATTAGTTGTAAAAAGTATAAGACTTTACAAAAGTAATAATAATAATAAAAAAGATAAAATGGTGTTATCAGATCAACAAAGTACGTAGATAGATTGCTATTATGAATGTCAATAGCAATGGAAACTAATCTTATCGTTATATCATCAATCAATCTATATAGAGATTGGAGTTATGCTCTCTGGTATGGGTATATTTTTTTACATTTTTTGGATTCTTAATGTTTTTCGATAGAGGTTTACTTGCCATTTGGAAATGTAAGTTGTCTACTACTATTCTTAGAGATTCCCTGGTAGATATTCCAATGAACTACGCTAATTATTTTCATATCATTGGAATTGTAGTTATTGGTTTTTAGCTGGTATTGGTTTAGGATTAGGTTTGGGTAGAACTTATACATTCTTCTTCCAAATGAAGAAGATGAAAGGTACAATCTGTTTCTTCTTTGGTATCTTTTTGGTTATTATCGGACGTACTATTTTTGGTTTGGCAATCGAAGCATTTGGTTTTATTAACTTATTTGGGTATGATCATGATGGTTTGAAATAATCAAATATTTTGATACTAATCGTTTCTTTTAGTGATGCATTCCCAATTGTAATTGCAATTTTTGAGAAAATTACCAATCATTGGAAATATTTTGAATCATCCAACCATCAACAGATGGCTAAACAAGACAGATGCAGGTAGTGAATTACCATTTTAATAATAAATAGAATAAATATAATATATATATAAAGAAATAGAAATCAATCAAACAATTCAGTTAAATTCGAGTGGATTAAATTTAAATTGAATGTCAGTGGAAAGATTTATTTGAGATGTACAACTAGAGTGGCTATTTGGATCCACCACCTATTGATTTAGTACCATTGCTAAAATCTATGTCATCCAGATTAATATCTTTGTCCAGTGTTCTTTGAATTGGTATTCCTTTAGCAGCCATAATTTCTTCAATAGTTTTACCTCCTTCATATCCAGTCCATCCAAGGTGATCTGCAATTAAATCTAGAGGAACATATATTAATAAACAAAAGATAATTACGATACAAAACATATACATACGGTATTTTAGACAACCGTCACAACGGATAATTACAACACCTTTATGGTAGGAGTGTTTCGAGAAAGTTTTTTTCGAACGGAATCCACATTCCTCTGTTTCACCATGAGGAACATGTGTACAAGTAAACTCAATATAGTATTTGGGTTCAATACGAATTCCTTGATTGTTTACTTCTGTTGTTTTATCGTTCTCATTATTAATGTCAATCTCTGCTGGTTTTGCTTCTGGTGATACTTTAACTTCCTGTTGTTGTTGTTGTTGTTTCTCAAGTAGTTGCTTCTCATCTCTAGAAGTTGAAGTTGCATAGAATCTGATGTTTTTTTCATTTAACTGTTTCTGTTGATATGATAATTCTCTAAAGTTATTAAAAGTAATAGACGGATTTACTTTAAATATATTGTTGCTACTGCTGTTTTTGTTTTTGATGATAGATTGTGACAATAGTCTTGATGCATTGCTGTTGAGTGTTGGTATATTGTTACCTCCAATAGCTTGACTGCTACTACGTCTAACACTATTAAATATCTTTATACGATTCATATCTTAACTCCTTTAATTAAATGAATTTGAGTTTTTTCGTTTTCACCATAAAAGATAGCAGAAACCATGGTTTTGTCTGAAAATTAGTTTAATTTAAAACAAGAACTCAAGTATATTTGTTATTGTAATATTATTTTTGATTTCTTAGTTAGGTATAAAATTTGCATTACATAGTTTAGGCTTGAGAAAATAAGACATGTTAACTCATATCTTTGTTTATAAAAATTCAATGGTATAAAATATCAAACAAACTACTTGATTAAAACTAAAGTTCAGTAGAATAGGTTTTAGTATATTTGTAGTAATTAGTGTAATTAATCAATAGTAATATTTTCAATGAGTTGTAGATCTATTCAATAACAATAACTTATAGATTATAAACAACGAAATTATTCGAATAGAATTGGGCAATTAATATAAATGAATCACTCAACTTAACAGTTCATCTCCGATAAACAAGATCATAATCTATTTCTAATATAGCAAACAGATCTCCAATTTCCATATTTATTATAATGACCATTATATACAATCAATTAATTAGTTAGTTTACAACAATAGATAATAGATCAACTCATATATTAAATAAAGAAATAATTGTTATTCAAATAAATTATATTCATGTTATGATAATATAATAATAATAAAATTAAGTGACATCACCAGTGTTACAGTAATATTACGGTGAACTAATACATCACAATCTATCTATTAACAGTATTAGCATATGACACATGTTTGTTTCAATAAAAATAGATTATAATAAAAATTACTGATAGCTGAGCTTCATAAACATGTCACATGTGTAGTATCATATTTGATGATTGGTAGGTAAGTAGGTAGTAGTGATAACAAATGATAGTAGCAAGTGGTTGGTTGGTTGTTTGGTTTGTTTGTTAATACTACTACACTTACATTGTTACATTGGCGGACATCATACAAAGATTAATTAATGAAAAGATACTTTAATAGGTGTGGTTTTAGTTGATCTACAAATGAGGTAATAAGAGGAAATCGAAAAACTGTTGTTGATACCAAACCATTACCCTGGAGACAGACAAAGTGAGAGAAACTGTCACATTGACTCTCACTTTTCGAAAACTCTTTTAAAGAGGTAAACATCACTCTTACTTCTCTTTTATCCAATAAAAGTCAACAGATGTGTCTTGCCACCACACTCCTTCACACTTTACACTCCATAACACAATAACTTACCACTCAATTGGAATCAACACACACTCCACTCACACTTGCCTGGCAAAATAACCAATGGTAAAAATGTGCATAGTGTGTTATGATAATCTGTCATCAAATATGTCATATTATTATTTATCGAATTGCTTAATATCACCATTGACAATGTCAGACTGAGTGGTCTCCCATCGATGAAAATCATGATGGGGTGCAGTTAATATTATTACATTCATTACCAACACAACAAATTAGGGAAAATATTTGAAAGTGAGTTGGTGAGTGAGTGTTAGTGTTGGTAAAATTGAGAGTGTGGGTGGTAGTGGTTGGTGTTCAGAGGTTTGTGGGGAGTGTGATGATACAAGTAGAAATATCATGTAATGTTTGTTGATATCATGTTGCATTGAGATTAATAGAGGTGATGTGGTAATATCACTTCTTTTAATAGACAAGTGTGAATGATGTTGGTAGTTCTACTACTACTACTATTACAAGTACGACTGGTGGATGTGCTTACAGATGGCAAGACATTAAACAAAACAGGCGAACAACAACAACAACTGACCAAATTCATCAAAATATCAAGTACAACACCAATAACATTTGCGTTATTATAAATATAATAAGTAGATGCTACTATTATTTATTTTTGTTGAGTTAGTTCTTCACAAAGAATACATATAAATCAAGCAAACAAAACCATATTTGTTACTTGTGTTATATATATAACATTGTGGTCACTAATACCCAAATAGAATAACATCATTTTATTATCTATTTACTCTTGTTATTGGCCTGCTCTGCTGTTGCTGCTGTTGCTGCTGCTGAAATAAGTTCCAAACTTGTTCAGTGTTAAACACTTTTCACTATATATTCTATTATTCACTATTTCTCTTTCTATTTTGGATCGTGTGTGTGTGTTTGTTGTTGTTGGTGTGGCGTGGTGTTGTTCGTCTACTACTACTCTCAGTCAAGTCAATACAATTCTATTGAATCCGGCTGTGTCTGTCCGTCAGTCTATCATCGATCTGTTAAACAAAATATAAATATAGATGTGGTGAGTGGACAGTGGTATAGCGTGGTTTCATTCAGTGTCAGGTGCCTCAGGTGTATAGTCTTTCTCCTGTTAGTGCTATTCTGTTTTACACATTCCATCTACATCTTCAAACAAAAACTAATTAAAAACTAATCACAACCAAAATAATCCATCTTTGGAATAAAAAAGATTCAATTCATCAACATCTGTTACTTCTTCTGCAAATTCTACTAATATTACTTAATTATTGTTGTTGCAACTCAGACTATTCATATAGATATTTTCCATTCCTCATAAGCATCATTCGAGTAAATTGCACTTACTTGTAGATTGTACTTTCAAAATCCTTAATTTGTTTGTTCAAAGTTATCATTATTTCTCTTCCTTGTTTTACTGTTATACTTGCAATATATATATTGTTCAAAGTAATTAAAAGATAAAAGGACTGTTCCTTATTTATTTAATTACAATTATATATATAACAATAACCATAACAACAACAATAATAATAATAAATTTATAGGTTTTATAATTTATAATTATCTATTTATATTTATATAAATAGCATTCCATCAAAATATAATTAATTTTCATAAAGAAAACCAGCAACTACAGCAACATCAAATACAAACTAATAACAATATCTCATATATAAATATCCTTATACACTACAAGATTGCTCCTTTACCACAATTCAATTTCACCCATTACCCATTAATAAATTAAATCATAATTTAATTTTGAAAAAACATAATAATATATATATATATAAATAAACATCTATCAATTAAATATCATCAAATCAATCAATCAATCAATCAACAATAACAACTTCAATGATCTTTTATCTGTAATCTACTAGTCTATCTATTGTGCTAAAATTAAATAATATCTATATATTATTTCGTTTGTTACTTCAATTGATATCAACAATATTATTAGTATTTTTTATATATAAACTATAATACTATTTTTATTTTCTACCATCATCATTATATTATCTATTTATCTTATTTATCCTAAATATCTATTTATTAATATTATAAAGTATATCATATCTATTTATTTCCAAAAAACACAACTACATCAAATTTACAATCACTAGATTGGCAAATTAAATTAAATTCAAGAATTGTTACTGTCCAGTCAATAATTAGCACTATTTATTTAATTATTTATTCTCAAACTAAAAGTCCTTCGAAATGATTAATAACGACAGACCATTTCAATGTAAGCACTTCCTTAAGGATAACTCAAGGTGTACAGTAACATTTAGAAATAAACAAAATAGATCAAAACATCACAATGCGCCACATGAGTGTATCGAAAACTGTCAACAATGCATCTCAAAGAGAATAAGAACCACGATCCAGACCATTGACTACAGAAAAGACAATGATAAATATATAAACTGTATTCATGTACACTGTGATACCAATTCCAATTATATTCATAAGAACCAAAAAGCCCGTCATATTCACAGTCGAAAGTTGCACTCATGTCTACGTGATCGTGACAATGGTATCGAAATCGACTGTGCTGGTTGCAATGAAGTATCGAGAGTTGACCAAAATCGAGAAAATAGATTAAATGGAATGGTTGGTACTGTTTTCCATTTGAATGATGTACACCATCACCACTCCTCACATCACCAACAACAAAATCATCATAATAATAGTAATCATCATAACAACAATCACCATAATAATAGCAATCATCATAATAATAGTAATCATCATATAAACTCTCTTCATCATCAACATAACAACAGTATTTATCACAACTCAAATCATTCCTCCAACAGTAGAAATTCTCCTACCAACAGTTCTTTTGTGCCTCAGTTACCTACTCCAAAGAGCTACAATCAACATCAAAATAACTCCACTGTACCAGACGACCTTTGTATTGCAACTCCACCAAAAGAAAAAATTAAGATTTCCACCCCATCCATTTTAAATTTAAGAAATAGTTTAGAGCGATCAGGATTCATTGACCTCAGCGATAGAAATGTATCCAACTGTTTACGAGAATGGAAAGCAAATTTCCATCAAAGAAATGCTTTAAATAATAATGTCCCAGGATTTTCTCCACTAAGTAAGTTTATTTTATTATATCCAACAAATTAATTGATATTAATTTATTTTTTTAAATTTAATAGCAAGCAAAGAGTTTTGTTCAACCAAAAATAGTTTTGATGTTCTCCAAGCAGCAATTGAACTTGAAGTCGATGAATCAATGCATTCAAATTTTTAATCTCCATCTGTTAGGTTCGGATGGTTTTATTTATATATACATCATTATTAATTAATGGAAAAATTGCATACTACAATACTTGCATTCACATCAGTATCCCAGATACTTGAAATTCATTTGAATAGAAAATAAAATAAAAATAATAAAATATATTTAATTATATATAATATCTATCTTTTTCTTTCTAAACTATTATTTGTTTTATTCCATCCATTCTAAAATAGATTAGAAATAAGTGATATTACAATGGTGATAGCTGAGAATGTAATAATTGTGCTTGAAGATGAATCTTGAGAAGTTGAATCTAGCATATCTTCTCCGGAATTAGTATCTTCATTTGAAACTTTGGGTTTTTTGGTTGGTTTTGTTGGTTCTTCTGTTACAGGTTTAGGTGTCTTTGGCTTCCATTCTGGTTTTGGGGTTGGAGTAGCTTGGGGATCTGAAACCAATTCACCATCATCACTTGAAGGCTTTGGAGTTGTTGAGGCTGGTTTTTTAGTTGTTTTTGTAGTTGGAGTTGGCTCAGCTGGTTCGACCTCTTCAGTTATTGGAACACTGTGACCCATGGATCCAGGGAGGTAGCAAGGTGATACATTCTTTGATGCAATTTGACCATTCTTTACCTGAAGATTACATTCTTTTTCTCCAAAACAATTTCTACAATGGGAATAACAAATTGGGGTACAATCTGCATCTACTTCACATGGTTTAAGGAAATTACAAAAAGTAACAGAATCCATATATTTGGCATTGGTTCTCATTGGACATTCTACAGATGCATTAAATTTGGCAGCATTTTTTTTATATGTGTCCAATGAATATTGTCCAGCATCAATATCAGCCCTACTACTGGAACATACTTTGGCAGGTTGGTTACTACAATATGTACTTTTACCATTGAGTTTGACACAGTACATGGATGATGTTACAGCATTTACCATAAGAATAACATATACAAAAACTAAGTATCTATACATTTTATAAATTCTACAAATAAATTTTTATTGGGTTTGTAGGATAGTAATTGTTTGTAAACTAAATCCAAAATACAACCTATAAATACTTTTAATTGATGGATCATCTTTTTGTTTCCAATACACACACCAGAAATAAAAATATTCATCTCTGAAGGGTAACAATATTAGATTGTGGTATAAAAATAGATTTTTTGTATGACATGATGTAATAGGGGTTTATATCAATCATAAATCTGAAAATAGAACTGGGTGTTAAGAATTGTTTTCAACATGTCAATATTCTTGATGGTAAATTTAAATAGTAACAAAAAAGAATAACAATTATCTCATGATAAGATATATTTTTGTTATTAATAAATAACCTTATTCACACATTTAGAATAATCTTAGGAAATATTTAATAATTTCACAATTGTGATCAAAGCAACAATGATAAACAGTTTGGTCTAAAGTAAATTTCTTAATATTTTTTAAAAACAATTAACTTTTTTATTGTGGAAAACTCTAAAAAAATTTTAAGAAATTTTCTTTTTGAGTAATCCAAACATTCTCTTCATTGGGGTTGGAGTGAGTACTCCCAATTTCTCAAACAGACATTTAATTTGCATTCTAGATCCTTCAATGTCTCGATAAGTAATTGTGCCGACATATTTGAAAAATATATTCCAGGTGGATGGGTGAATATCCTCCAGGTTGCCCGAAAACATTTCTATAAGATCTTTTCTATTTGGCTTCACATTATTTAGGTAATAATTTAGTATACTATGCTGATTATTGATAATTGCGCTTCTAGCATATATTATATGATCTAATGGATGGTGATGTTGCTCAATCATATTCTTGATGAATTCTAAATTTCCAAAAATATATGCAGCTTGGAGTAGCTCATAGAGGTGAGAAAGATTTGAACGCTTTGAAACATAGTTATTAAACATATTAATATCACCAACTGATCCACAGATTCTCCATGATTGCCTAGAAAATCTATCCTCTCGATTTTCAATGAGAAATTGAAGTACTTCTTCTTGGTATGCCATAAGTGCGCAATCCATAATTTGATTTTCATAAAAGGTGTCATGATGAAATTTGTCTATCTCTTTGACAGTGTCTAAAAAAACCGTAGTAACATGCAGATTTCATAATGTGGGCAAGGGAACCAGCTGGAAAATCTATTACATGACTAAATCGTGGATAATACTTAGCTATAGTATAAAGGCATTTTGGGCTCGGTAGCTTCATTTTGTCAATCTTATTTTGCAGCAAAATATCAATCATTTCTATATCATCGTTTCCAAATGCAATTGGTAGAACATGCTCAGACCTCCAATAACTAACATTGGACTTTAATTTAAGCAGAATCTTGACCTCTTGGTGTCTTTTGTTCATAACCATAAACTCCATTGCTTCAGAGGAGAATGACAGATTGTTAGATAACAAATACTCCAATATTTCCAATGAGTTTGATCTGTTGACACCTTGAATTGATATGTGAACCGATCTGTTTTGAAGAAGATGTTTTACTTGCTCTACAGAACCATACTCACAAACAACATCGCCAAGTACACACAAAGTCTTTGAGTGGTACTCTTCAAAAAAGTCGTAGAGATAGTCCAAAGATAAAAATATTTGTTGGAAATGATAAACTGCACCTTTTGTCTAAAACTCTGAAGCTCTATGCCTGGAATATAAAAATGTGTCAATTGAAGAAAAATAAGTTCCTTCAGTATCTGGGACTCTTGGTCGAGCAAAGGAACCTGTTTAAGGATTTTGACTTTGATTTGGTCGATACTTTCAAAATCCTTTGGTCTAAGAATCCTGACGAGGTACTCAATTATCTTGATCTGAGAATCAGTAGTTGGCTTTCCTCTGGAAAACATCACAGTAAGATATGAACTGATTTGAGCGTTGTCAATTGGTATCATTTCACCGCTTGGTAGGAAGAGTAATTCAATGACAAGGTCAAAATCGTAATCGCATTTTTCCAGCAGATACGATAGTTTATAAACTGGTGTTGATTTGGGACAACTTTTTATAATATATCTAATGGTTTGGGAATTCTTGGTAGCCAATACACCAAGCCAAATGAAACTAATAGACTCTTTTCCAGTGCTTATGTTGTCCATTAGAAATTGTAGTAGCTCAAAATCATATTCGACTTTCTTTAATTCAGATTGATAGTGTGGAAATGCCAATACTAGCATGTTGTTTGCAATCGACTCTCTCTCGCGAGGCTTTGTCAGAGTCCAAAGCAACTTGACCACATCTAATCTATACCTGGCAACTGCTTCCTCTATCAAAGCATTCAGGTGTAGCGTAATCAAATTTGAATAGTATGGTGAACATTGTATTTTGTTGATGACAAACTCGATGTGCTTATAGGGTGCAGCGTTAATCAACTTGATCAAATTGTGTTTCTTGAATACTAGAGGCTCATCTCTAATCAGCTTAAGCCACAACAAATTGAAATAAGAGTTTGCACACAGCCACTCGACATCATTACATTGGTGATACTTGAGAGACTTTGTAACCAAACAGTCAAAAGTAGAGCTCTCTATCCTTATACTCTTTGATCTAAGATAACATAAGTTTGCATATCTCGTGCATTTTAAAATAGTTAATAAAAGTATTTTATTTGAAAAAACTGATCTAATAATATTATTCTCATGACTATTAATATTTATACACCTATTATTAGTATCTTTTAAAATTTCTGTTTCTTTTTTCATTTTATATATACATATATATGATGGATGATGATGATGATGATGATAATGAATTTGGTGATTGTTGTTTGTTTGGTTTTAAATTAAGACGCTCATGTTTATGATGATTGCTGCGGAGTGTCAACAATCTACAAGTGGTTATCTATTTTATAAAATTTAATATTGTTGATTCGATGAATTTCCAAGTTTCATTGATTTCTTTTCGAACATTTTAATATCCTCTAATTAGACAAACAGCAAATAAACTTATGAATGACACTGCGGTAAGAAAGCTATTATTATATATATACTATACTAAATTATAAACCTTTATTGTAAATGAATTCTGTTATCAGGTTACCATCTTTATCTTTGATATTGTGGAATCTTGGCTCTAATTTGCTGGCTTCAATGGTTGATTCTTGAGGGAAGAGCGCAATCGCTGCTGGAAGTGATGTATTAAAAATGGCACCAATAACAGCCAAGTTGATTGGTAATTTGACCTTTGGATACTTTTGAACAAATTTAAGTTTCTCTACTAAGCTCATAACCATTGGTGGCAAGAGTAGAGCTGGGAATGATGTGGCAGCTCTTGAGAATGCGACCTTGTAAACTGCCATCTTACCGGCCTCTTGACTCTTTCCATGTACTGTACCAAACTTGTCTTTGACATCGATACCATCTTTCATTTCATTACCTCTCATGATAACAACATTAGCAATACCAGCTGTAGTGACTGCTGTAAATGGAACCATCATTTTCAATCCATTGTGCAATGCAACACTTGGAATTCTCAATTTATTCACTGCATATCCAAGTCCAACTGCGAGTGAACATGAAATACCTACTGCAGATGCATATGACTCTATTATAATTGATCAACGATGATTAATAAACTGATCTGATTTACAGTAATTAAGAGCGAGACATACTTAGAATTTGTTGATTGGTCATTGCGTTGCTGGCATTTCTATTTGCGTGGTTCAATGCAATATTATATGACTGATTTATCCATTGCCAAAATATAGTTGTACCTATCTATACGTTTGATTAAATCGAGTTAATAGCCAATTGGAATGATGAAGAATCGAATTGTAGTCACTACATACAGAGGCGTTTGGTAAAATCAAACCTGCACAGATGACAACATTGATTGGCAAGAATGAGCACATTCTGAAGGCTAATGGAATAGCCTCACCAGTATCTGGGTGAATGGTTGCATCTACAACTTTTTTGGCTTTCCACAAAGCATCATTATTTGTAATTGGGTCGACCAAACCCTTTTTAAATCTATCAAGCAATTCCAGTGAATCTTTTACATCTTTTTCAGTGACAAACATTGATCTAAATATATTTGGAAAGCTGATTAATTGATTGTGCTTTGCAAGTGTAAATTGCTAAAAACATAAAAATATCGTTTGTGATTGTGCACTTTGATTATACATATCTGAGATGAACGATTGTGAAAGGAATTTTAACATACCTTGGATCAGTGACATCTCTGAAATTTTGGAATCTACCTAGGAATGTATTATTATTGTATTTACCAGAGTCTGTTGAATATCATACAAGTGATTAATATGAGATTACTAGAAACTAGAAAAAAGATATTTAGATACTTACGACCATCAAAAATTGGTGTAGACATGTTTTGTTGAGGTGTAATTTCTTCCATTTGAATGTTTATCTCTATTTATTTATGTTTATGGTTGTAGCTTAACACTTTCTTAGTACTTTAAAATCGATGTAGGTTAAATCTGAATATGCTGATACACCAGATTGATTAAAGGTTATTTTGACTAATAGTTTGATAGACTGTGATTACTTGATGATTGATTGGATGGAATGATTGATTGACTCTATTGTTGTATTCGATTAATCAATAACTAATCAAATCTAAAGTAAATCAAATTCTTTAAAGTAAGTCAACTTGTTGTTAATGAAGAATTCGAAAAAGTAAAAAACAAAATAAAATGATATATCTATTTCTGCAGTCAGTCACAGTCGATCAGTCGTATATTTGCGAAATAGTTAAAATATATATATATATATATAATAAGAATTACTATTACAATGTTTAATTTATATGCATATGGTAATATTAAAATAGTAATAGGAATAAAAGTGGTGGTAAAATTCAACACTGAAAATTTCAAGCTTAATTGATTTTAATGTGTTTGATTTTAGAAATAAATGAATAGATAATGAGTATTTTATGTATTATGTATGTGTATGTATTGTATGTTTTTTGTATATCTATGGTGTGGTATTATTAAATGATATTTTATTTTTTTCTATGTTGTTCTGATTTAATCTTTTTTTTTTGTTGTTGTTACTGAGAATAGGGATCGAAACAGAATCATCAAAAACAACAAAAAAACAAAGTAATTGGAAAAAATCATGCTTAAAGTGTGTGAATGACCCTTGAAAAAGGAATTTATTTTTTAGATTTTAATCGTTCAATTTGCGGATGTTTGAAATTTACCCCGTGTTTAAATTTTTTGATTTTTTCAAAAAAACAATTTATGACCCAATGAACTAGGTAAATCTGGATTTCCCTGCCGAAAAATGATATGATTATTCAAAAATTGTGTAAATAATAAATATTCACATTAATTTTATTTATCATGATGATGTATTTTCAATGATCACCATTACTTAACTTATGGGAAGAGTTGGAGGTGTTGCTGTGTCTTCTTCGGTTAGTTGGGTAGGTTCAAAGTTATCATTGGTCGTTATAGTTTGGAGTATATGTTGATCCTGTTCAAGAGTTGCTGATGTTTCGTCTATAGAGTCATATGCTTGAGTTGGCTCTATGTTCATGTCTTCAGTCATCATTTCACCATGGTGTTGTTGATGAATGTGATGGTCCTGATGTTCAATGTGTTCATGGTGATGCTCATGGTGGTGGTTATGGTGATGATGTTCGTGGTGCTGCTCGTGATGATGTTCGTGGTGTTGTGCAATGTGTTCGTGGTGTTGATGGGTGATTGTATCATCTTCGATTGGCAGTGTAGGTAACAAGTCTTGTCTTTCACCTTCAACCTCTCCACCTGTATGGTAGTGTTCATGGTGCTCATGATGGTGGTGCTCGTGGTGTTCGTGGTGCTCATGATGTGAATGTTCATGACCATCATGTATGTGCTCATGATGCATTTGATGTTCGTGGTGAATATGTTCTGCATGAATCTGATCGTGGTGCTCATGATGTATATGAATATGTTCAGCATGTTCGTGTTGCTCTTCTATATGTTGTGTGGGTTCGACATAATCCTCAATGTGCTGAGTTGGTGAGATATGTTCATAAATTAAGGTAGCTGGTGTGTATTCATCCATCAGTGACTTTTCAGCTTCAGTATTCTTTTCAATAGCTGTGTCGTTCATTTGCTCTGGCTGTTGTTGGTGATTGATATGACTATGATCTTGCTCCTGTTGAGCTGAATCTGTCTGTACCTGTTCAACTGTATTGTCAATTTCCTTATTACTTTTAATATTGCTCTTTTGTTTCTTTTCTTGAGAGAATAAATCTAATAAATCATCATTTGACTCTGCAATGGGAGCAGCAACTGATACTCTTTGCTTCCTTTTCTTTGGTTGCTTGGCTTCTGGGTTCGATCCAGCTGCTGTATTAGAGTTTGATGATATAGAGGAGGAATGAAATACACAAGGACTATTCTTTATGGCTGTTGATTCTATCTCAGCATGGAGATAGTAGGTGCCATTGTGTGTTGGGAAGAAAGACACACCTAAAATTCCTGGTCCAACCACATAGATATATGCGGGATGTGGACCAGGTACAGGTGATGGACCTTCCAAGTAGATTTGTATAGGATGTGAAGATACTGGACCAAAACCCGAGTGTGTAGATGTCCCAGATGTTTGCACAGGATTATCTAATGCATCTCGAAGATGTACATGTGCAGACATTACACGTCCTGTGGTAATGTGTAATGCAGTTGTGAGAGAAAGACATGTATTCTGAGGCGATATACGATTTAAAGCAGGATCATTGATAAATCCGTCACCAGAGTTTGTTATACTTGCTAAGGATAGCTTGCCAATTTGCTTTGGTGAGGTTGTCAAAGTTGAATTATTGTTAGTTGTGGCTGTGGTAGATTTGTTTGTTAGCTTCGTTGGAGTTGTATCAAGAGAATTGCCATTTGCCTTGCCAGGACTATGTTTATTGGTATGAGTTGGTGATATGTTCTTACTACTTCCGGGTGAGCTCATGTTTTTAAGAATTTGCGATCTGTTACTAGCTCTAAGATTTGGATCGTTGTTCCCATTACTTGATTTACTTGATGTATTTGATTGATCTAAGTGACCATTTGAGTCGGATGAAGTTAAACTGCTGGTGCTACCAGTAGTGATGCTCCCACTACCATTGTTTACCACGCCATTATGACTATGTAAATTAACAACAGTATCATCGCGATATGTTGATTTGTGCTGGTTTGAATCTTCATCTGTATCTTCTTCATCTTCATCAAGAGTACTGTTAGTTGAGAAAGAGTTACTCGATGCACCACTCAAGTGAGGCGATTGCTTGAATGTAACTATATTTCTAATTTTTGGTCGATGTAGCATTGAAGAAATAAAAAACTGGTATTGTGTTGGGACAGTTGCAAGGAGTATCAGTGAACTCTTCGTTAGCAGTGGAATATTAACAAAAATATCTTTACATATAATACAAATTGGTGAAGAAGTACAATTCTTTTCTTTTATCCATTCTAAAAAGTTCTGTTAATTACTATTAGTAATGAATGAACACCCTGCACTTAAACAATACCTACTATACATGAATGATAGTCAATATCTCTATCTATAACTATTCTAAAGTGAGAGGTAGGTGCATTGATGAGCTCGGGATGTGACTCAATGTGTTGAGATGCTTCTTCAATATTAAGCTTAACAACCACTTGAACACGTCCACCGCATTCTGTTGACTGCTGCTGAGTTGCCAAGCCTATCCATAGCACAGTTGAGTCACATTTATCGAATGTATCGACCAACTCTGTTGTCTGTTGTTCTCTAATACCAATCATCTGTATTATAGACAGTAACTTTACAAGATCGCTAGTTATTGATTTGGATATTGACGATTAATAGAGATATAATAGTTTTTGGCTTTACCATAGATTACCTAATAGATTCTTTCAATATCTCATTCTTTGGAGGAGATGCTTTCTGAGGCTTCTTCTTTTTGATCAGTTTGCCCAGCACAGTTTTCAAATTGAAATAGTGTAGCAGTGGTAGCATTTGATCGATTTGGCCATCTATATACTCAATGATCTTATTTACTATTGGTTTGAAAAAACAACACAATATCAGATATGGTAAGTATACATGTATGAAGCCAATATGTGAATTATGTCTCTTGCTTAACATACCATTCAAATCAGAGTCAACAGAAGTAGCAGTGACATCAACCTCTGACAGAACATTTGAGATATCGGTCAATCTGCTGATGATTGGTTTTGAAGGAAACGATTTGAACTCATTCACAAGTATCTGCAAGAATGTCGATATAGTTAAGAGTGAATCCATTTGCAGCCTGGCTAGTGTATTAGGTTGACATTCACAGATCAAATTCGAAATACACTGATTTTCTTGTGCTATGTAAAAACAACATCAAAAATAAGAATAGAATACTAATAATAATAATAAAAACAATCTATCTATCTTTTGTTTTTCAAAAAGAGGGACAATAAATTTTTATCCTAAAACCAACACATCAACTTTAAAAGTTACTATGAGTTTAGATTTTTTTAAATTCTGATAATTTTTACTTTATTGTTTAAACAATAATTTCTTAGAATAATAAATAATAATAACTTTATTTATCTCTATCAATCATTGATATATACTCTACCACTATTATTTCTTGTAGTGAGTTTACAACCATCAAAAACCAGCATAAAAATATAAATACTATTAAATTTAACTTAGGAGGACTAAGATGACACTTTCACCACTTCAATATTTGGTGATAATACTTAATTCATAGGTGGGCTTCATTTTAATTCATTATAATCCTATATATATATATAGCAGAGGATGAGAACATAGATTGATTGATTATTTTTCATTTATTTATTTATCAAAATAAAGATTCAAACAACTTTGGTAACGAAATTTATTATATCGACTGTCAGTTTGACTGACTGCTCAATTCAACACACGAGTTGTCAAACCAACAGCTTTTTGTTGTATCACATTTGGGGATGGGACAGCCTTTTAAGGGTCGCAAAAAATCACCTATTTTTTTGGTTTTTTTAATTTTTATTTTTTAAAAAATTCAGTGTTTTTTGTTTTTTCTTTTGCAATCTTATTGTTACTCCCCATTCAATACCTGGTTGTTGTAAAACAGTCCTACATTCATAACAGTTATTGTAAATAATAATAGAATAATATCCTATCTAAGATTCCTATTATTATTATCATCATCAACCATCACTCTTTCATCACTATCTTCATAATCATTATCTTCTTTGCAAATAATTAAGCAAAGTAATAATAGTAGTATAAGTTCTCATCTACTTGCGTCCGTCAATAACGACATAGCAGTTCACCCGACACCGACTCGTTCGAATCGATAATAAAATACAAGGTATATATATTTAAATAGTAAGAATATATCTATCTATATATATATATAATCAATATTATATATTTTATATTTCAAATAAATATAAAACTAAATCTTTTATATACTAATATTTATAATTTATTTCTTCATAATTAGGTGTATCATTTATATATTAGAGCAGAGTTTAGTAAAGATATTGAAGGTGGTTGTTATAATGTTGTTGTTGTTAGAGCATTAGATTAGTTTTTTTTTTCTTTTTTTTGTTTTAATATTTATTTTTATATTTGATATATGTAGAAGAAATAAAAGAATCTATAGTAATATTACATACAAGATAATCATAATCATATCTCTCCAAATTCCAGATAACAGTACCACACAACAACAACAAAATAACAATCAACTAAATATCAGATACCATCAGATTATTATATTAGTACATAAACTTATAACAGTGCACACTTTAGTTTCAAATAGATAATTAAAGTAAATTGATTTTATATTTGTATTCAAATCGATTGGAATCGTATTTTATCAAACCCACCGATTTTTGTTTTTTTGTTTTTTGGTTAATTTAAAAGGTTTTGAATTATTAAACTTTAATATCAAGATCAAACCAAAAAGCAAAACAAACTTAGAATTATCAAATAATTGAAGAATTGTTTGATAACCAAGGAAAGAGATAATAATACCAAATCAATTTATTTCTTTTATTTAAAAAAACAACGCAACTGGACGGATATAATAGTGGCGCACCTTATGTGCGCAGGTTTCCACCCGGAGGTAGTCCACTAAGCGGTAAACACCAGCATCATCATTCTCCAAATAGTTCATCAACTTTGTCCTCGCAACACCATCACAATCATCACAACGGTCATAATCATGTCATCCAGCAACAGCAGCAGCAGCAACAACAACAACAGCAATCAACTCAACCACAACCACAGCAATCTATAGTTTCACCAACAAATTCTAATCCTTACAATAGCGCATTTGTACGTGAAGATTTGTTCCCTCGTTCATCTGGTGTTGTTGGTACAGGAGTGGGAGCTCAACCAACCACAACAACTACCACTCTATTAACGACCACAACTACAACTATTCCTCTTCAGACTACACCAAAGAAGAAGAAGAGCAAGAAGAAGAAGGTAGTCGTATTAGGTTCACAGGCAAATGGTATGATAATGGATCCAACAATGGTTCCTTCGCACATCTCCAATGGTGTCACAAGTAATGGTTTGGGTGTAGTTGCACCCAGCAGCGCTCCAATTCAGTCCACAACAGGAACACTCGTCCAACAACCGCCATCTGCAAACTCAACTCCCAATCTCATCAAAAAAGATGTCTTCAATGATACAACAGAATGGACTTCACGTACCCTCTTTATTCACAATATAGTTCAAGAGATGGATGAGAATCACATCAAGAGTTTCCTTAATACAACTTATCCCTACGAATTTAGACCCTCGATTAAACCGAATCAATTGTACATTTTGTTCAACTCACCCGAGCATGCAAAGGCAGTATTCTACAGCATCACAGGAAAGCGAAAGATTGATGTAAGTTACTATTTTAATTCTAGAAAATCTCTGACCAAATGTTAATGTTTTCATTCAAGAATGGAGGTCAATCATGTGTAAAATTATTATTTAATGGTGAATATAAGACAGTTATTAGATGTACAAATCCAGATCCCTTTCCATTGTTTACTTCTCAATCTCAACATTTGTATCAGAACAACAGTATTTCGGCATTTGATCATTCGGCATTCGGTGGATCAGATTCATTCAATAGTCCATTGTCATTGAGTCAACCAAGTTATTATGACCAACATCATTCGCAACACCCAACACTTCAGATTCTCAATGACTTTAACTTTTATTTGTCACAGCCATCTGCCACTGCATTGTCCTCACCATTAACCGCTTCGACTCCACCATTGTTGTATTCCTCACCACAAACCTCGATCAACGGTCAACTTGGTCAGCTCTTTTTGGGTGACGACTATAATCATAATCCACGTGGTGGATCGGCTATAGGCTCAATGATTGGTAGCATCGGTGGAAGTGTACACCAACAACACCATAATTCAATTGGAAGTGGATTACCACAGCATCATATTCAACACCATCCACATCCTCACCATTATCATCATCTCCACCAACAAGCATCGAATACCCTACAGTCTTCAAATATGTCTCCACAATCGGCCATTAGCAACGGTAGTACTTCAAAAGCTCATCACCATAACATTCAACAACACTCAATGCATTCCGAGTATCATAGCCACTTAAGACATATGAAAGATGACCAGATTTTGATTTACCCAGCTAATTCACTATCTACCCTCCAACGTGTGTCAACATTTAACTTTAAAAAGTTCCCAGCGGTATTTTCTCATGTTAACCAGAGTCAAGCACCTGAAACAAAAGCCACTCTTGTAACTGGTTTCATCCGTGATTCTGATGATCGTAAGAACAACATTCCTGCACCAACCGGTGGTAAGAACGGTGTTCAAGAACATGAGCAAGGAAATGGTAATCAGATATTTTATTTCTGGTGCTATGAAAAGTCCACCCCACCCTTACATATCATCTCCAACTTGAATTCATCATTCTTGCGTGAGCGTTGTGGTCGTCTCTCCATGTTGATTCTCACCGATTTTGCTCCAGATAATAGCTATGCAATTGGATCTGTCCAATTCTTTTCTGGTTCGCCACTGGATGTTGCTACTATTACTCGTTGTATCTTGCTTAATCACCAAGTTTTCCACTCTGAGAACTTCCCACGCGAATTAGATGATATCTATGATGATTGGACACCTCCTGCCGATGAAGAAAAACGTCGTATCGATCTAACTCACTTGTGCCCAGTTACCATTGACCCACCTTCATCAACTGACCTAGACGATGCACTTTCATTCCGTGTTTTAGAGGAGCGTCATGAAGGTAAAATCGGTATTTGAAGTCGGTATTCATATTTCAGATGTATCATACTTCCTCGACAAGAACTCAAAGCTCGATTTGGAAGCAGAATTTCGTTTGAATGCAATCTACTTGGTTGGCACTGTTATTCCAATGCTCCCAAAGAATCTTTCGTCTAATACCTGCAGTTTGAAACTATTCCAAAAGAGATTCTGTTTTTCATTGTTGATTAAGATTAGATCAGATGGTAAAGTCATTGAACATACATTCTGTAAGAGTTTCCTTCGTTCACTTGGACACATGTCCTACGAGAAAGCACAACGTGTCATCAATCGTTATAAACAACAGTTTAACACAATCGAGAATTATCACAATAATCAGACCGTAGAAATGAATATTGCCGACTCTACCAAGCATCTACAAGATATTCTCGACCATGTGAAAATGAATTCCGATTGGACAAACAACCCTGACTTCACTCGATGTGGTGCAGAACTCGAAGACCGTGTCAATCAATCGATCTGGGGACTTTATTTGGTTAGTTCTCTACTTAACAACATTCGTAGAGATAGAGGTGAGATCTTTGATATCGGTTCAAACATTCAATACGATCTTTCAGTTGATGGTACTCCATTCCGTGTTGATCTTCTCCCAAAACTAGAGAGTCATGTTTTAGTACAGGAGTACATGCATCTTGCTAACAATTTAGCTGCAGTCTCACTACTAAAGAGTAAATCTGAGTATGGAATTCTATATTCTCCTTGCTCATTGGCCCAAAAGACCACTGACAACTCATCGAGCAATACCAATGGACTTGCTGCATCTCTCCATATAACACCATCACAGCTCGATAATCGTAAGAGATTCTTTGAGCGTATTAATATCTACATGCATCAATTCACGAACATCTCTATTCTTCCAACTGATGACTGGAAGGGTATCAAACAGAAGGTTGAGGAATGTATCAAGTACTGTACCTTTGAACAGATGCAAGCACTTCGTAGATTAACAATACATTTGATGGATCCAACACGATACATCACAGTGGTCGACAAGCTTCAACAAACCTCGCCTTCCATGACTACTGTTCCAACCTCTTTGACTAATGAAGAGCACTCTCATTACACCCATTTCACAGCACCCATCAGACGTTACATGGATGTAAACATTCATCGTGTCCTCTCCATTCAATTGACCAAAGAGGTCAACTGGACACCCGATCTCACTATTAAGCCCTACTGGCAATCTGAAGAACAAGTTGCCGCCTTCAAGTCGACTTTACCAGTCGGCCCACAATTGAATTCGTTATGTCAGCGATACAATGAAATATCTTGGAAACGTAAGATCTCAGAGAAGCTCAATACTTTATATTTGGCACTCTATCTCTGGGAGCACGGACCAATCACCACACCAGCAGTAATCATTGCAATTCCCTCCAAACATCTTATCATTTACTTGGTAGATTACAATATGGAGGTCAGTTGTGATAAAAATGACTTTGACTCACTGGACGATGACCAAGATATCGCAGTTGCCAGTCAACTCGATGTTTTTCCTCTCTGTCGAGCCATTTGTGCTCTTCAGAAATGGTCTCATTCCAAAAGTCAAAGTCTCAAAACACCCTCCATTCCCATCGTAACAGTACTTTGTTTCGCCAACCTAAGAGTTATTTGTTTCAATCATTCCATAGATTATCTAGAAAGTGACTGTTACTCATCAATTCTTACACTAGCCCTCGCACTCATATGCTGATACATTGTATTCAACAACCCCTCCCCTTTTTATAAGACATACAACTGGAAAAACCCAAACCGTTAGATCAGATCGATAGGATTGGAGATTCTACATTCAACAAACATACAAAAATACAAACCAACAACAAACATATTAATAAATTAAATACCCTTAGGAATTGCTTGATGATTCTTTAGGAAACAATTTTGCTTCATACAAAAAACAAATTTAGTTTCTTTGGGACCAACAATACTATAATTTATTATTCTTGATAAATAGACGGAATAGGACTAGTTGATAGTATTGCACCATCACTTGGCTCTGAAGCTGCTAGTTCTTCGGCTGTCATCAATCGAATTTCATTATTACAATTTGTTTCGCTACTATTACTGTCGGCATCTTCATTATATGCATTTTGATCTTTTTCATTGTCATACACAATCGATCCATATTGCGAAACTGATTGTGATTTCCTGTCAAACAATTGAGATGAAGAAAGTGATGTTTTGCCTCCCAGCAAGAACTTTTCATCATCATCTAGATATTCGTATTTGTTGATCTGCTTTTGACCATGATGTCCAAAAGTAATAACATAGAGACAGTGGTTGATTAAATCTAGAATGTCTTGTTTATAATGACTGTAGAGAATGTATATCAAATAAGCAACAAAGAGTATTCCGCTAATCATTACGATCCATTGCTCTCCTTTGATAACTTTGTTGTTGTCCATGAATACACAACAAAAGAATAAGAGAACTAGAGAAGCCAATTCCAGTTTGTTATCACCAACTGTTTTGAATGGTTGATACCTGACTTGTAAAATTACAAATAGCAAGCTGACATTGGTCAAGAGGAACATTCTAAGACTGGATGCTTGTGGCATTAGTGCAATTATTACTACAGCTAGTCTACGTATTAGCATCAAGACATCCCAATAGTAATATTCTGGTTTGTATTTAAGGAAAAAGACACCATAAACTCTGATCACATAGTCATTTTCGAGATATTTTCTATTCTTGAACAAAAGAATGAAAATAATAATTGGCAATCCAACTACGATAACCAGCAACCCATAGCTGATCTCTTGTGCTTGTTTATATTGTGGACCAGAGCAGAGAACAGAGCTGTTGGCATTTAGAATAGAATATTGATATCCGATCTGGTTACAGAAGAAAATCGTGAGCACCGACTGTGTAATTGGAGAGTATACTGTCAAAATTAATTTAATGAGAGCACTGAATTGTCGACTTGCAAAACTACTCCTAATATCGGTACGAGGAGGGGGTGATTTGGATATGCATCTTGTTCGATGTACAATTATAATACATAAAGTAGATACTGCCAACATTGAGAGTAAAAGTGGAGTAGAAAGCAGAGTCATGTAATGTTTTTCGTAGAAACCATAGGGACCTGGACAAAAGCTTCCAAGTACACCATTCTGACCAGAGTCAAGTTGTAGATTGAATATCGAAAACACACTAAAGTCAACACTCTGAGAAAGAACCATTAATGTCTGTGCGAAATAAATAATAACTGTCATAAGGCCGGATTCTGTATCGGATCTCTGAACCCAAAAAATGAGTATTGCTCCTGCAAAAGGTGCCAATAATACGTATAGACTAGATCTAGGACAGTGGACACATCTTCCTCCCCATTGATAGTAGCTATTGGTTCATTACAACTTGCACAAAGAGGTCCATAGGTATTTGGTGCACAAGTATTATTTCCAATACAGTTTGAAGGTTGTGGACAGGCATACATTACTTTGGGAAACTCTTCCACATCATACCAGTAGCCTGCTTTCGATTCGACGATCATGCCATCCATACAATATGCCTCTGAGGGACATTGTACACATGTTTTTCCATCATAACCATAATTTCCTGGTTGGCAAATCTGACATGATGATTTTGTTGGTGATGGAACGTATCCAGGATAGCAATTTGCTATTCGTGAACCACCTTCAACTATGTATGGTTTCAAAGTGGGATCATTGCTTAGAAATACTACCGGTACATTTTTACCAATTGGTCCTGCAAGTACCACATCTTTAAATTTAGCATATCCACCAATTACTGGGGATAAATCCAGAGTAATATCGTCAATTGAGAGATAGACTTTGAGCGATGCAAATTGATCGGAGCTTTTAACTAGTTGGCCAGTAAGATCCACTACTTCAATGACGCCTGTAAATGTTGTCACATTGGACTCAATAAATTCTGGGAATGTAGCATTGAGAAACAGTTGTTTAGGTGGTGATGCAAAATCATTTCCATATGCAGCAACATTTCCTGTTAAGATGGGATATTCATTGAATGCTGGAAGGTCTTGGTAATAGGCTACTCCACCGCCACCAGTTTGCAATGTTATTCATATATACACCACCTGAAATTAGAATAGAAGCATCACTCTCTGAACTTATTACACCACCTGATGTTGCATGATTTCCAACAGCTGTAGTATTCTCAAGAGTGGTAACAGAATACTGACCAACAAAAATGCAACCTCCACTGTTTTTTGGCTGTGTTTCTTGTGAGGTTTATGTTGTTGAAAACGGCAGTTGCCTGAGTTAATTGATACAAGACTGAGCCCTGCGATGCTTGATTATCATAGAATGTACTATTAATTACAACTAGGTAAGAGTTTGATTGTTGTAAAAAGATGGAATCCTGATTATCGTGGAATGTACAATTTACAACTTGCGCTGACGAACTGGGTAGTAGTTGCAAGAATGTTTTGCTGTCACTAACCGTGGTATCTTGATTTCAACATGAGACGCAGCCAAATAAATATCACCGTGGTCGATGAATTTGCAGTTGGTAAAAAATAGATTGCACTGCTGAGCCAAGTAGGTATCAGTTTTGTTCAATCCCGATTTAATTTTTTGGATGGTGGAGTCTTTGAATGTGATTGTGGTTTGTGTTGCCCATACTCCACCAACAACATTGCTAACTGTAGATTGATTCAATGTAACTGATCCATAGAATAAATAGAAGAGATAATCTGAAATAGATTGGTCAATAGTAGCACCATTCAATGTAAGATAGCTCCTCGATGATGATATAATGGCGCCATTATCGTGAGTTTGTATGTTGGTCATAGCAGTGTCATATAAATTAACAATGGAGTGCTCCATTACAAAAAGTGCTGTTCCAGAGCTACCGATTGAATTACTAATGATAGAATCGTAGAGATTGACAACTGAGCTTTGGGAAATATAGAGATTTGCACCTGCTCGGTCTGTCAAATTATTACCTGTGAATAAAGTTTGTTGGATATTTACAATAGATTGAATAATACATAGCGCTCCATTTCCACTGTTGCTTAATATACTATTCGTAATTGTAGATAGAGGCGAACGTGATATTCTAACTGAGCATGGAAGATTCGTGATTCCACCGGTTCCATTGAATAGGGTATTGTTGATCAAAAGATAGTTGTTTTGATCGACATATAATGCATGCTGGTTATCTATAAACTGACAGTTTTCGATCACAAGTGACTGGTAGCTCTCAAATCCAACAATACTTATAGCTGGTCCATAGTTTGCTGCCATAGATGATGAGCAATTTCTTATTATAGATGAAGATAGCACCAAATTACTGTTGCCTCTTAGAAGGATTCCTCCACGATCAAAGTGATCCAAGTTATTCTCGAAAACACAATTGAAAAAAATACATTGACTGAACCTTCAACAAATAGCAATCCACCTCCAGAAGAATATTTTGAAGCATAAGTATCACGAACGTTAATTCCTTCGATGTTGATATTGAGAATGGTGGGCGACGAAGAAGAAATGTGTAGTGTTGATAGCAAACCCTCACCACTAATCACAGTGAGTAGTGGGTCTGTTGTATTCGTTGCTCGCAAGTTAAAATTCTTCTTAATATCGATGTTCATGTATTGTCCACAGTACACACCTGGATTGACAAGAATGCTATTACCTGGATACAAGTAGGAAAGTGCCATTGGCAAAGAGCTAAACGGTGCCGTAATAGTTCCGTCTCCTGTTCGATCTGATCCATTTAAAATATCAACATAAAGATCACCTGAGCCCTTGATTGGTTGCCTTGTTTTTTAAACCACGTCTAATCTTAATGTTTGAAAGCTGGAATGCAAAGTTGCTGAGTGGATCAATGCTAAAAAGTTCATATTCGACCTGAAATTTGTAGTATGTAGGTGGTATTGTATCCATTTGGGAAATAATCTGATATATCAAGGCTATTTGATTCTCCATATGTTATGATATTGTCGAGCTGGATAACGATATAATTGCTAATCGTGATAGTAATCTTTGCGTGAGCATCAACGGGAAACAGTGCTGTGGTAGAAACAAAAAGTCCAGGAAAAAATTGTCACGAGTCGGGTTCTCCAACTTGTAAATCTGAAACTCCTGGTCAAAGAATATCTCAGGATTATATTTGTCTTTAATGGTAAGGGAAACAGTGCATAGTAGTATCCGTCCAATGAAAATCTGGACGTACCACATTCATCATCTGTACAAAATTTGACACTGTAGTTCCCATTGTCAGTAGTACTCGGACTTGTAGTTATTAAATTAACAGTATTACCTTTACTGTTGATGGGTATATATGATTGATAATCGGTTGATTGTGACTGATGAGTATATAAATTTGAGTTTTGGATGTGATGATGTTTTGAACAACCTATAAGTTTGTTGTTGCTGTTGTTGGTTATAACTTCTACTATATAAATAATTATTGTTTTGTAAACTGCTGCGACTTCTATTGGATGATATAAAAAGAGTAGAGTCTGAAGGAACGATTTCAGATGAATATGTCCACCTTGATGGTAAGCCATTTGCTATTTTGTTGAATCCCCAGTCATCTAGTATTTGGCTCTCTCCAACTAGAGAAGTAACTAAGATTAGTTTCCATTGAAACGAGCCAACAAGCAATTGATTTCTATGTAATTACCTGAGCACGTGATAGGTACACTTTCAGATGATATAATTACATTTGATGATGCCAATGAATAAAGTAATACAATAACTATTGATAATTGTTTTTGAGACTTTAACATTTAGTGGTAATCTATCTTTATATATATATGTATATTTATCGAATTAGATGTTGCTGCTAAAAAAAATATATTATAAACCCATCAAAAAAACAATCTACAATGATGCATCTCTGAGTTTTAGTTTGATGTTTTTTTTTTGTTTTTACAACTGGGCAAACATCAAAACCAACAAGGAAGCAAATATGCATCTTTCTTGATAAAATGAATTTTAGTGCCAACTGTTTAATATCATTTTATATTAATAATTAAAAGAAGAAATAATTAAAATTTTGAAACCTTTAAAAATAAATATAAGTTTATTAATACAAAGATAGGAAACTTCTGATTATATTAAATAATTCTAGTTATTCTACTCTTTTCTTTGTAAAATTAAAAATATATATTAAAGTAAATATATAAATATCATTTACTAATCTGAAATTACCAAAAATGGAAAATTTATTAAATTGAAAACAAATAAAATGAATATTCATTTTTAGTTTAAAAAAGAGTATTTAAGATTTTCAATTTTACATATATTATTTTATTATTAATGTATAGAACAATGGATAATAGTAATAAGAAAGAATCATTGGAATTCCAATGTAACCTCAATGATATGAAATTTAGTAAAGTTGAAGCTTTAGCTAGTCTTTCAAACCAACAGAGAAAAGAATTCAATCCTCAACTCCATAAAATTATGAGCAAAAATATTGTTGGATGCAAGCCTACCGACACATTAGAACATGTTTTCAACATTATGGTTGACTATGGATACAAAAGATTACCTGTAGTAAATGAATCATACACTCTTTTGGGAATAATAACAGACAGAGACATAAGGGTCTACTCAAAATCTCCTTTTGAAACAAAAGTTTAGAGGAATGGTTTGAATTCTTAAGATCTAAAAAAGGTACCTGTTCTATGGAGAATAATGTCGATTGTTAATAATTAACTAATAATTTTTTCAATGTAGTGACTGATATATTACCTCCTAAAGAAGCATTACAAGTGTTACATGAAGATGATACTGTATTAGATGCTTGTAAAATGATGATTCAAAATACAATTACTGGACTTCCAGTTGTCAATAAAGAAGGCAAATTGACTGGCATCATCTCTAGATCAGATCTTTTGGATCAATTCATTAGAATTGCAGAACCAATGTATTCCTATCAACCAGATGATAAATTGCCCGAAAACAATTCCATATCGTCATAGAAATAGAGTATAGCTTAATAAATGGTTTATTTGTTTAGTAACTACTTATGTTGAGCTATTGTTATTATTTGGATCTATTGAAGTAAATAATAGTTTATCATCTTTTAGAGAAACAGTGGTTGGTAGATTTGGATTTACAGTGCGTGGTAAAGTTTCACACGCATGATAAGCAGGTCCAATCGAGACTAACTCTGCTTCAAATTTGTTTGTGATGATTTTAGCTGATTTGTCACCAGACAATCCTGCCAATGCTCGACCTTTGAGTGTTCCAAAAATAAATATGTTACCATCGGATACTGCTTCAGCTCCGCTGTGTACATTTCCCATGATAATGAGATCGGTATTTTCTGCATAAACTTGCTGACCTGATCTCAAAGAAGTTGAAACAACCATTGGTTGCTTCATTGCTAAATTAGACTGATTCAACGCAGTCGATGATGAATAGTTTGATACATTGCTGTTTGGTAATGGCGAAGTAGTTGCAGTTGTATTTGAAGTACTCGTAGTGGTGGTATTCGATGTAGCTTTACTTGAAGCTCTTGTGTTTGTACCATACATAATTGGTAATCTATATTTTTTTAGGATGTCTTGAACTTTATCAGATGGATTATTACAAGATACACCTATCGGAACCAAACCATTGCCAACACAAACATTCATAAGCTCATCAAATTTAAATCTATCGAGGTCGCTATGATCTAGAAATTCTATTAGTACCAAGATTAACGTTAAAAACAAAAGACCTATATACCAGTGACATCCACAACAATAGGAGCATCTTTATAGAATAACGGTGCCAATTCAATCTTCTGAACCAATTGGTTCATAGATTCAGCAAAAGATATATTACTATTGACTCTAGATTTCATAGTAGCAGAAGTTGTTAGATCTATAGAAATAGGTAAAGATCTTTCATTAATTTTAGGCTTTACTTTAAAGTTGGAATTAAGTATGATTTAGATTTGAGAGTTGCATCGCTTTGTTTACTACTGCTGTAATATCTCACTGTACAATTAATTCTGTTGATAGCATTACTGCTTTGTATACAGTTATTTAAAATATCTTATCATTTTTAATTATATTTGTAATTGAATGAATCGAGTCTTCAGAGCAAACTGATTCAACAAACCTTGATGATCAGTTTGCAGCTTAATTTTTGGTTTTTGTTGCACAAAAGTTTTTGTTGTTTATTGTTAAATGTCTTGAAAATCATGTTCACCCTCTTCTAGCTCTGTCATTGGTTGGTCATTGGATGACGGAGATGTGGTGTTGGTTAACTGTGGAGGAGTAGTCTTGTCATCGTCCATTATATTTACATCTGGCGAGGTGGTTGTTGTCATTTGTATACCGCTGGTGGTAGTAACCTCGTCCAAATTATGATTGTTATTGTTATTTGGTTCTGTAAAATCAGCATCTCCTCCTTCCTCTGGGTATTGGTTTTCAAAGTCATCCATATCATAATTCAATTCATTACTGCCACTATTGGTGTTTGGGTTGCTAGCCGATCTTGGAGAGGTGGCAGTAGAAATGGTTGGTGGTGTAGGGGTTACATTCATAGATCTATTTATAAAGTCGACAAGAATAGGCATACTCTTTTCATTTAATCGAGAACCTGCTTTTTCAAGTAATGATTTAGAGAGATTGTTTATCTCTTCGATGTATTTTGATTGCTGTAGTTGTTGAAGCTCGCTTGGACCAACTGAAAATAATTTTTAGAACAAAGTTAGAAAGTTCTCTTGGATTCATTCGAAGTTGGGTGTCGAGCAAGTATCTCATCAATTGACGGAAAACAAATGGGATAGATTTGAATCGACACAAAAAATCATCTATGGTTACAACAGACATCTTTGGGTCTTTAGTAACCAATATCTGTGATATGATGGACTGTACAAATGACGGTTGACTTGAAATGATACTTGGTGTCTCTCTATCAATAAATTTTAGATACTTCTCGACGGTTGCAACATCTCGCTCATTGACACGCTTTACAATATAGGTGCACATTATCAATTGACACACCATATTCTTTGTGAATAATCCAGTAAGATTAGAGTCAACTTCTTCTACCTCACCAGATTCCAGAGTTGAAACACTTGTAATATTGCTATCTCTAGAAAAGTCATCTAAGATCTGGCTAGCAAGTATTGGATAGAAACTAGCCAAAATTGGTTTCTTAACTTGAGGTGTGATGTAACTTTGGTCTCGCAGCATATGTTGAGCTCGCATCGCTAGTGTCATTAGGAATGTAATATATTTGATATTTTTCATCGTCTTTTGGAATCTGTTTCTTTTGGACTACATTAACGAGATGTCTGAGAACATTCCTCAACAAACAGTGTAATGCAAATGGATTGGCAAATACCATAGCTGCCTCGGCTAAAGTCTTGTTTCCAGATTGAATATGATTAAAGTATGATTGAATCTCTCGGACTCTTTTTGTGTCTATTTCGTCATCTCTCATACACGCATCTACGCACCAAGCAAGAGAATGTACTTTGTCTTGGTCATAGATTGCCGACATTCCGGTGTCGTGCAACCACATGAGTAAATCAGCACGCAAAGTGCAATATAAGCTGTTGCCACTGTTGATATATTGTTCCTTAATAATCTCAACTGCACTTTGATAGAGCTGGTAAGATTTTCCAATGAGTGATGCAATCTCATGGAGAATGGAGTTATTCTCACGTCTTTTTGTTGGCAGTTGTGGTGTATCTATAATCAACTCATTCGATTCCTGTACCAAGTATGGATCCTCTACAAATTGAACCATCAATGGGTAAAGCTTCTCTCTAAATAGATCATCATTGATCAGCCAAATCTGTCGTCTCACCTCAAGTGGACATTGTTCATAAAGATCCTTTGTTTCAGCTAACTTCATTAAGAATCTAATTGGTACTGTTGGCATCAACTTCATAACATTCATCGGTACTGCTTTTAGCTCATCGAATCCAATATAAGGGAATGATTTATCAAGTAATAACTCCAAACTAAAAGCTAATTAGAATCAAGCAGTGGCTTCATACACTTTGATACATACTCATTAGCATTCATAGACTGTATTTTAACAAGTATATCATCTTTTAAACAGACCAATAGAGAATGATACAAAGAGCTTCTAGTGATCTGATGTAAATCCAACAGCTTTAAAACCGGGTCGACTGAGGGCAGTGTAATAATAAAAGATTATGTTAGTCTGATATCAAGCACCTCGTAATAATGAACAATACATATAATTTTGTTTGTCTACACCATTCTTTGTTGGAAATCATGTATGAATGGAATTGGCTGCGTGGTTTGGCTCAGTGAAGTGAGGATCTTTTCCGATCCTAATTCACCAATGAGAAACTGATCCATTATTATTAATATCTATAAACTAAATAATTAATTAATTTTTGAACTTGAATATTTCAAAAGTGTCAGCGCCAAAATATTAATATTTTGTCATGGGTGAGTGTCGAACATTGAGAAAAAAATCAAATTATGGGTCTGAAATCATTCAATAACTTTGCACCCAAAGATCAATCACTCCAAATATCTTTGGAATATATTACTTTGGGTACAGCAGTAGACTCTATTTAAATCTCTTTTAAACAGATTCTTAAGAATCATCATTTTGTTGAATATGTTATAAAATTCTAGTATTAAATCACTAAAAATAGTGAAGGGGTTCAAATACAAACTCCATTGGAAATAATTGAATATTTGTTTGTTTTTACTAAAATAATTGTTTTATTTATAATAAAAATTTTGAAAAAACAAAACAAAAAAACACCATCCAATTATGTAACAAAAAATAAAAAAAAATCAAAAACTTTTTGATTATTCGATTCACATTAATTGTTGAATCTATTATTAAACCAAACTGTTGGTTGCATAAAATAAAATTAATAGTCATAGTTAATAATAAATAATAATAATAATAATAATAATAATAGTATTTGACTATAGGTATAAGTAATTCTGTAAAATATATATAATTAACTAAATAAGACCATCACCGGGTTGTTTAAAGATAAATCAACACAACAAGATGAATCAACATAGTTCTCCGCGATCAACATCGCCCCCAACTACACCACAAAAATATCTGGATACATTTGATGGCTCCATTGAGTTGATGGACTCAATTGATGATTCGCCTCAATTCCGAAAGCAATTAAAGGATA
Organism: Heterostelium multicystogenum; assembly: GCA_003667245.1. Classification (NCBI taxonomy): domain Eukaryota; phylum Evosea; class Eumycetozoa; order Acytosteliales; family Acytosteliaceae; genus Heterostelium; species Heterostelium multicystogenum. The sequence continues at coordinate 75,970 of RCNN01000514.1, forward strand.
CTGAACAAAACATCGAAGAGCTTGCCAATAACATCAAAAAGCTGCTCAAATCTACAAAACTTTCATGTGATCTCGGAATAGAGTACAATACATCATTCAAGTCGTTTGCTGATGATCTTTTGTCATATCGTGTGGATGCGCGGGTGAATGATGATCTACTGGAACAAGGAATGATCAAATTTACAAATGCGCTCAAAGAGATTTGCAATTTTCGTGAAGTATTGGTATGTGTTGTTGCTTGTTGTCTCTATTATTCTTCAAACTAATCGGATATTGTTGTTGGATTTATAGCATTTTGAAATGGAAGCATTAATACATAACCCATTACAAGAGTTTGCAGAGAATGAATTGAAGAATGTAAAGGAACAATATAAAAAAATACGACAAGTACAGTCAACTACACGATAGTGCAGCGTCAAAGTTGGGTCAGATCAAGAAAAAGAACTCTACTAAGATTGAAGAGGTGGGGCAGGAAGTAACAGATATTTTCCGTGCTCGTGTACAACACAGTTTGGATCTTGTTGAAAAGATGAATGAAGTGCAAGCACGCCGACGATTTGAATTCCTCGAACTCTTTTTTGTATATCTTCATGCTCAATCCAATTTCTTTCACCAGGGCTACGAGCTCTTCCGTGATCTAGAGCCACATATGCGAATCTTCTCAACATACCTTCAATCTACACGTAAACACTATGATGAAGAAAAGAAATCTCAAGCAAACCAAAAGAAAGATATTTTAAACGTATGTGGACCGTTTTCGTCTCTGCTGATATATATATTAACATTAACCAATTTCAATAGAAACTAAACGCATCATCATCACCAACACAAACATTCTCATCTTCGCCATCAGTGAATGGCGGTATCCAATTCATGCAAGGAAGAGCATCAAACAATATGGCTAAACGTGGATACCTCTTTAAGAAATCGGACTATTCTTATAATCGTAGATTCTTTAGTTGTGAAGATGGAAAATTAAGTTATTTTAGAAGTGGAAATGTAGGTTTAAACTTAGGGATAAAACTTTAGCACCTCTAACAATAGCTTTTCATACTCGTTAGGAAACAACACCATCACATGAATTCGATTTATTCCTAACAACAGTCAGAATTAGAGAAGATTTAGAACGTAGAAATTGTTTTGAGTTACTATCACCAGATCGCTCCTTAATACTTCAAGCGGAATCATATGAAAGTATGATGGAATGGGTACAAGTACTTCAAAAACTCGACTGCCAATTTGATAAACAATATTTCTCCAAGTAAATATAATATGAATCATAAGTTTACTTTATGCTGTTACTAATATTTTCACAGAGGATAAACCTAAATCACAAGTTATTAATAGTAATAGCAATGTTTCAAATAGTAATAATAATAATAATAATAGTAATAATAACATCAACAACAATAATTATTGTAATAGTAGCAATGGAAATGTAAATACACTTTCACAATCGCAAGAGAATCAAGGAAATGACTCCCCTCTTGCCATACTCCGCTCTCTGGATGCATCAAATACAATCTGCGCAGATTGCAATGCAAAAGATCCAGAGTGGGCATCAATTAACTTTTGGTTCCATAGTTTGTATCGATTGTTCAGGTATTCATCGTAGTCTTGGTGTTCACATCACCAAGGTTCGTTCACTAGTTCTCGACAAATGGGAACCAGAGTTACTTGGTATGATGAAGTGTTTAGGTAACGACAGAGTTAATCAGGTATTTGAGGCATGCGTACCACCTGATCGTGTCAAACCAACTATCAACAACACTTTCGAGGTGAGATCTCGTTGGATTAGAGACAAATACGATAAGCGAATGTTTGTATCTTTCATAGATAGACCTCTTGAGGAGCTGAATTCAATGTTGTACTTAGCAGCTGGACTTTCCGACACTGGACGACTTCTTGAGTTGATAGCTTCCGGCGCAGATTCTAACCACTATGATCCAGCTCACCAGTATCGGTCACCACTTCACAATGCTGTAGCGCACTCACAAGCACAAAACCTGTGTCTGCTGATACAGAATGGAGCACAATCCGCCATAACAAGACATAGATGGCAACACACCACTTCATGTAGCAGCTGACTGTGGTTCCTCAGTGTGTTGTATCCTCTTGATTATGAAGGGTGTATCTCTACTGACAATGACTAACAAGAATAACAAGACAGCACTTGATCTAGCTGTTGACAAAGGCCAAGTTGGATGCGTAGCCATCCTAAGACTTGCGCAACTCCAAGAGATGAAGGTAAATTAACATTCGACGAATCATTTGCAGAAGTGTTGAGAGGTTTCTCAAAAGAGAAATAAATAGAATAGCAACATCCACCCAACAACCACTTTGTACATTTTAAAATCACCAAACTTAAATAAACAATACTAAAAATCATTTTGAATTTAAAAAACCATTAGTACATGTTTTCTTGTTGTTAGATGTTGAAGTATTGGGTCTGCCATGAAACACCTACCTTTAAAAAAAGTCAAAATCACTAGCTGAACGTCGTTAGACTAGAGATATTTTTTATAATCATCGTTTTTTTTCTTTTATTTTGGCATTAATTCAATTTTTGAGTTTTTTTAATTTGAAAAAAAAATAAAAGGAGATATAAGATAGTTTTTTTAATTTATTTTATACTCATAATCTAGGTATTATTATATTCACTTCTGTCTAATATTATATTATACTTATATATACATATATTATAGCTAGATATTATTAAATAGAAAATGTTAGATATTGATCAATATCTTGACTTTGGATTCCCGCTGGACCAAGTCAAGTTTGTATTATGTATGCTATTTTCATATCCAATGTCATTGGTATTGCGTTCATTACCAAATGCATCGTTGAAGCATATCATGTCGATTGCGCTTGGTATCTTCTATTGTCATTTTTCATTAGGTGCATTCAGTTGGATTCACTCATTCATCAGTTCACTTGTATGCTACATCATGGTCAGTGTTCTACCACGTCGTAATTCACACATCTGGGTGTTTGTATTTGCCATGGGATATATGTCAGCTTCACATTGGTATCGTATGTACACCGATTACATGGGTTGGACAATGGATTTCACTTCACCACAGATGGTTTTGACTCTCAAGCTCACTTCATTCGCATGGAATCTTTATGATGGCTCCAGACCAGACACTGAACTCACTTCTGATCAAAAAAAGCGTTCCATCAAGAAGATTCCATCGCTTCTTGAGTTTTATGGCTTCATTTATTTCTTCCCAACATTCTTGGCAGGACCAACCATTGAAATTGGTGATTATCTTCGTTATACTTCTGGTGCTATGTTTAAAGATGATGTATGTACACTTAAATATGAGCTTGAATATCGTAGTATTAATAGCAGTTATCAATCATTAGAAATCAAAGGGTGTGATGCCAAGTCCAAACTTTGCAGCTTTCCGTACCTTCGTTTATGGTATTTTATGTTTTCCATTGATTATCGTTGGTGGTACACTTAACATGGATTATCTTCTTTCATCTTCGTTTGCAAATGAACCATTGGTTTGGCAGTAAGTGATTATTTGATTTATCTAATATATGTTATCTAATATCTATTGTGATGTTTTCAATAGATTGATCAGAGCCCATCTTCATGTAATGTTGACCAGATTTAAGTATTATTTCGGTTGGTATATGTTCCGAAGGTAGTGCTGTTTTGTCTGGTATGAGTTTCAACGGATATGATAGCCACGGTAATGCCAAGTGGGATCGTTTGACAAATGTATACCCAATCAAAGTAGAGTTGGCTTCGAATGTTCGTGATGTATCTACATATTGGAATATGGGTACTGGAGATTGGCTCAAGACCTACGTATATCTCAGATTGACACCTGTTGGTACCAAGCCAACTTTTGGTGCCACTCTAGCAACTTATGCAACCAGCGCTTTCTGGCACGGATTCTACCCAGGTTACTATATCTTCTTTGTATCCACAACTTTCTTGACAGAGGTTGCCAAGGATATCCGTCGTAAGATTCGTCCATTCTTTGTACGTGGACCACAAGAGTTACCAATTCAGCCCTGGAAGAAGATCTATGATATCCTTGGTGTTATTGTCACAGCTTGGTGGTTGAACTTCTTGGGTGCCAGTTTCTTACTCCTAAGTTTAGAGAGAACCGTTGTATACTGGAGTGTATTTAAATTTATTCCATTGATTATGTTGATTGGTCTATTTGTCATTTTGCGTTTCGTTGTACCTACTCCAAAAATTTACAAAAACCCCCAAAATCAGCATAATTAATAAAGTAGTATAATATATAATTCAAATATAAATTCAAAAAATATCCATTATTAAAATCATCAACTTTTATTTCATTTACTTTTTTGTGGCTGGTTGTTTTGGTTTGGCAGGTTCCTTTGGTTTTGGCTTATCAATTTTACCATCACCATTGGCATCTTTATCCTTGTCATTGGGAATTCCATCTCCGTCAATATCCTTGTCTTTGTTGTCTGGAATACCATCTTTATCAGTGTCACGAAGTTTTGTTCCTTTGAGCGGTTTGGGACGTCCAACAATCAAATTCTTAGGTGGTGGCTTTACTGCAATTGATCTTCTTGATCTCAACAAGGTTGCTTCATTAGTCGCTGGCTTTGGAATAAAAACTATATATTGGAGAACCATTGTCGAGAGGAGGGCAGTCACTGTGAATTTACTATCAACCTTCAAGTCGATATCAAATGAGACGTCTCTATCGTATTCTTTTATTACAGTTCTTGTAAACTTGGTTCCTGAAGGAAGACTAATTTCAACAGCACCCGATGCATGATGTTCGAATCTAAGTCTAACTTCGAATTTTGAATTAGTTGCGCCATCGATTAATTTGAACTCGTAAGTTGGTGCTTGGTATTGTGGAATAGAAAGTGATGGCATAGAGATTGGCCAAAATCCTTCTTCAACAGCAGTAATAACTTGATATTAAGAAAGTCAGTATCGCGAATCAATCAAAATAATTAAATGTTTAACTTACAAATAGTGTCTCTAGTCATTTTGTTTGGTGAAAATACAGTTCCTACTTGGTCCATTACAACATTAGAGACAAGACATTCATTATTGATGAAACCAAAGGTAACACCTGCAATACCTTCATTTGGACGACCATCGCTGATACCAATTACTTGGTGGAGTCTGTGACCATCTAGCTCAAAGATAGTTGATTCAAAGTTGGTATTACGTGGACCTGACTTTGATCCTTCTATTTGAATGAAGCTCCAATCATAGATATTGCTAGTTTTTCCACCCTGGGTTGGAGAGGTAATTCCTACTTTCTTTACAGGAGTACTCATTTTAGTTGTAGTAATAGTCTTTGAAACTGGATTAATATTGGGTTGTGATGGGTCGACTGGTACAGAAGAAGGACTGATACCACCAAGTGGACCTTGGCTGTTGGCAAAATTAGTTTGAATTCCATAGATGTGGTTTGCATCACAATAAAGGTTGGCTGTGGAGAATTCGTCGTTGTAGAATTTGTTTGTAGCTTTCGATTGTCTATCAAATAGCTTGTTGAAGCCAGCTTCAATTCTTGATCCATCCCCATTTGGTCCTTTGAAAGTTGTTCCATGATAAAGCAAACGTGTCGATTCAATAATCATACCTTGAGGAACATACAAAGGATCAGAGAGAATTAGTACGTTGTAGATATCTAGCGAGCGGAGGATCATGTCATTTCTATAGGCATTGAAAGCAGCTAGAAGTTTAGCACCTTCATCAGATTTTGAGTTGTCATTGGGATTTTTGCCTTTAAACAATGCATTGAAACCACACGAATAGAGATATTTGACAGAGTTTTCGAGATTGGTCTTTCTTCTTTGGTAGAGGAGTTTGAAGCTACGGATGGCACCATCATCATAGTAGTAATCCTTCTTTCCATTTATAATCAACTCATATAACAATGCAAAATCTGCCATTGCAAATTTCATTAAAGTCGGTAAATTTTCTATTTAAAGTTAAAGTTAGTTTAATTTCTTTACTACTGTGGCAATATACATACTAAAGTTCTTATCACTAGTGAAAAGATTGTAGATTCCAGCAAAGGTTGTGAGGACACCAGCAACCGAGGTCTTGAGCATAAGTTTCTGATCATTGGATGGAGTTGAGGACATATTTCTTTTCCAATCATTAATATACTGAATTTGACCTTTAAGAGCAGCATAGCTTCGTTCGAGAACTCTGGTGTCAAAGGCGGCAATCTTGCTATCCATTATACTTTCATAGAGAAGTCTTTGTTCAGTTTTCTCATCCTCTGGATTATCAGATAGCAAAATGGCAAAAATACATTCTGAAAGATTGGCCAAGACACCTCCTACGGTTGGAACGAATACAAGTGCAGCAGAAAAATACATTGGCTAATACATGTCCTAGTTTTTTGTGGTCAGTCTTTTGGAAGAGGGAAACCAGGTTATCCTTATTTTTGGCAGGAAGCTCCTTAAAGAACTCGGTGTAATTGTTTTGATTGAAGATTTTTTGTAATAAAGTTGTTTTTGCTTCGATAGACATATTTAGTTTATGATTTATCTAAAACAAATAAGTGATTTGAAAAGAAAGAAAGAAACCTTTGAATTTAAATAGTCTTCTTTCATCTTCTCTTTCTGTAGAATAAAAAGTTAGAGTTACTTTGTCAAAATATCTTATGTTTGGTTCTATTATTCTGTGAAGTATTGATATTGATTACTTACGGGTATATTTCTCGATCTCAAAGGAAGAGATCAATCACTAGTAAGTAGAGATTGTTCTTCAAATCGAACTTTGAACAGTTTATTTGATAGGTTTGAGTTGTGGATTTGATTGCTATATTAGATATAATGTTGTTATCTATTTTGCTCAAGAGATTTTTTGTACATTTGATTTAATAGTGATAGGTTATCACTTATTTGCTTCTAGACATCTCGCAACTGTTCAGGCTATCCTATCAAACATTATTTATAATATGGTTTGCAAATTTGAATCTAGATTTAGGTCATTGGAATACCTGACAAAGACAAAAAGATTGGTATTGTTCAACTGAGATTTTGGTCATCACCTCCACAAATTTTGCGAACTTGAAATTAGTTTAAAATTTATTGACCCACAATTCATCAATGATGAAAATCTCAATCAATCAATTCATAGAATTCTATTATTTTGATAGAGCTAGTTGTATAATTATCTTTCCAAATGTTGATATTCTTGTTTATTTAAATAGAAGTGGAGGAAACCTAATTTTCATTTCTATTTAAGCGGATTACATATTATTAATATAACATATTATATAAGTATTATTACAACAATGTCCACACCAATAGTTATTACAAATGAAAATGAAAATGGAAATGGTAATCAAATGCCATCTACAGTTTTAGAGATGCTATATGACTTTGATCCGATTGATGAAAATACGTATGTTTGATTAATCATCTTCAATTCAATTAATATTAATATACATTTTATATTTATAGTTTAAGTCTTTGGCTATTTGTACCTTCAAATGAATGGGAAAAGGCTATTCGTATTTATAAAAATGATACTTATCTTGGTGAATTGAAATGTGGTGATATTAGTGGTAGCACTCATCCATGTGATAGTTCTACCAAATATTCAAACTTTAATATCACTGGATATACCAAAGATGACAAAATTAAGTTAGGATTTTGGTATAGTGGTCCATGGACAGGTTGTGGTGACAGATACATTTATGCAACCGAAGATTGGTTCAATACATTTGATCGACAAGCTGCATGCTACTATTGGAGTGATAAATCTTATTTCACCCAAACTCACTTACCTCCACCAATGTATAATATAACATCAGATGTTATCCCAATGTAATTCATTAATAAATATGAAATAATTTAATTTAATAATTAAGTTGTTGTTTTATTTAGAAATTTGTTAATGACTTTGATTTACTTTAATGGGCATTCGAGTAGCTAATACTCTATTTTCCTATCTGGAAAATTATTTATTGAGCTTGGCATTGGTTAGAGTTTTGGCAAGTCTCTAATGCAATATTATGAGTAATAATCATTTGTTCAAATTCAGCATCAGTAACATTGAATGGACCCAAGGGTCTGGTATCATCAGCAGAAGTAAGCAAAGCTGTAATACTGAATCTATCACTCCAACCACAGGAATTAACACCAAACAAATCTTTACATAGTTGAGGTGAACCATCAATAATAGCACGACCAGCATTCTGAAAAGTGGTTTAAATAAAATGTAATATAGTATCTAATATCAAAACAAACATACCTGTTCAACCCATAATGCAGGACCGGCATCATAGATTTGTGCCTTAATACAGTGCTTATTGGAGTTTCTACAAACATTTAAATATTTTCCACAACCAAATCTTTGGGAATCAGCTATTTAAATAAATTGATTAGAAGTGGGAAATCTATAAATATAGAGGTATCATAAATTACCTGTAAAATATTTTCCTCCAGTACAACTTGGAATTGGACCACATGCAGATTGTGCGCCACCTATACCAATAAATGATTAGATTGTAGAACTTATAACTCTTAAATAAAAACTTACAGAAATCTGTCAAATAATATTGGTTATCTGATGGAATCGAACAGCACATGTTTCCATAGCATGGTTTTGCGCATGTAAAACCAGCGTGGGCTGTTGAAGCTAAGACAATGACTAAAATAAAAGTTAAGTATAGTTGGTTCATTTTTTAATTTGTTGGATTTGATAATGATCACTCATCTTTATATAGCTTTAGAAAAATCTTTAAATAAATTTAAAAAAAACTTTTTTGTAAAAACCAAAATATCTACTTAAATAAATATCAAGATATGGGTTTTTGACAATGCACAAAATAAAAAAAAATCCCCAACCAGGGAACTGTAAAATAAAATTTTTATTTATTTGAAATTTATCTATTGTAGATACTTAGTTCAGAAGATGCTTTGAATTATTCAACTCTAGCACTGGTAATGATAATAGTTAAAACTCCTTGACAAACTTTCTTTATATACCCCGAAATGGGAACAGTTTAATTAAGGAAAGTTAAATGTTGATCTTAGTAGGTCTTTACCAGGAAAAAGAGGAAGGAATCAAATATTACCCTACAATATATACTTGGTTTCTACATTTAGGATTTTCTACTCTTAGGAATAAAATATCTCAATAATAAGAATATACATTCTTTCTACCATCATATCGGGAATATCAACTGATAAGAAATGTTGTTTACCCTCACTTCTTCAGGAAGGAACATCATTGCTTCAACTAACCCTTAATAATTGCTTCAACAACATGGACATTTGATTTCTACGAGCAGTACCTTTAATCCAATTATGCTCCAGAAATCAAGTCCACACATGAGTTCCTATCATTAACATGGTGATATACTGCTACTAATCTTGTGAAATAAAGATACCACTAACGATATCGAATTGGTGACAGATATTTACATTTGAGTTCTTTAATTGACTATATATTGGTTTTGATTTTATACTGAATCGATGAGCCCATATGCATTTCATTCATGTCGTTTTGTTGTAGCGCTAATAGAATTCAAATATGTGGGGAGGGGATGTTTTTTTCCTCTGTCATTATATAGTTAGAAGTTGAGAAGTCCAACAGTGATCTGAACATGTTTAGACAATCCATTAAAATGGAAAGATTGATTTTAAAGATGATCGAAAAGACTCGACCGCAATTAAGCGATTGGTTGTCATACTCTACAGTGAATGTTATACCAGATGCTGATAATGTTACTATTGTGATTTGCATTACAGGTTCAACTATAATAATGTCATCTCTTGGTCTATAAAATGATAAAAATTTATCCAATGAATATTAATAACCAAAGTGATCAAAGTTTTTTTTTTAATGTTTTGGATCTACCAATCTATGTGCACATCTGGGTGTCAATTTCAGTGATATCAACCTGATTCAATTTAATTGACATCAAAAGAGAAGCATCCTCTCTTTCAAAGCTTCTGAAGTGTAAAATCCTAGACTACACGATTGGAAACAGCTTGGTGATAGAGGATGTATTTGAAAAAAAACCATATAAAACAAATATAACCTTTCCTAATTCAAATATTGTTAACTATTCACTGGTCAGCAAAGAATGGTTCAACTATATATCTAAATATCATTGTACGCATTTCATGGTCTCCACAGTGGAAAGAAAACTGCAATACTATGGTCTAAATTACTTCTCTAATGTGATCAATATGCATTCAAATCATTCACTGTTTCAATTCAAAAACATTGCACATCTATTCTACTGCGAAAATAAGAGTGTCTTCAATTCCGATGATACCTTTGACTTGATATCAAAGTTTAACATCGATGGCAATCTTCAACTATTACAAATAGCAACCACTAGAGATGATCTACTGAGGAAATTGGTTGCCTCTCTCAAAAATGTGAAGATTCATCTTTACCTTGACAAGAAAATCTCAGATTTTCATTCGGGAAATGTATCAATTGACGATATCAATGAAACAGTGCTTTAAAAAGTCCAACTAAGTATTATTTCTTATTTAAAATTTTCCAGAATCAAACAGTGGAGAGTGACCCACGTTCACGTTGACTTTACTCCTCACAGAGATATTCTCAGCTTTTCAAACTTAAAACACTCAAATAAATCAAAATCTTCAAGGAATATGACTTTGTTGATATAAAAGATCTACACTTGGCTGTCAATGATCATATCCAAATATTAAAGTGTTCAGTACAGATTCAATGTCTTGGAAATCAATCGAAGATATCAAAAATAGTAATGACTATAGAAGTGATGGTGATGATGATGATAATTTCACACTAAATAATAGTCCTATTCAGCATTGGTCAGAATTCTGTGACGCACTATCAACAAGATTTGAAAGTGAGTCCACCAAGGCGAGGTCGGACACAATATAGATATGAAGATGATAAAGCTCGAAGTCCATCAGTAATACAATTTATTAGCAACATTAACAACAACCAAACTCTATCCATGATATTATTAGAGAAAATAAAAGTTGAAAAAGTATCATCTTGATATAGTCGATGACTTGGGTGGGTAGATCTTAATAAAAATATCTTTTTAAGAAAAGTCATCTTAAGTCAAAAATACTATCAAGGTGTGATTTCAAATGTGGAGATGTGTAAATTTAGACTAAACACAAAGAAATTCATCTATTATAGCCCCAATAATATTGCACATGCTGTTTACAGAATATACCTAGCTCCAAATTAATTCTAGAATCGGTTACAAACAAATAATAAATATGAAAATTATCTTATTATTACCAATCTATTTTATTGTTCTTGTTATTGATCTTTTGTTTAATTCACTTCAAAAATTGGTGACCGAAGTTTTTCCTCTATAAACTGTGATGGAATCTAGTCGATAATCTAAATATCAACCCAAAGTTGTTTAAGTAAAACATGTTGCATAGAACACTGCACACAAAAATATCTTGAAAAACACTCGTTTCAAGCCAAACACAAACCTAAGTTTTGGTTACGAGTTCGATCCAATCAAATGCTGATGCATCAACAAATCCAGACTAAGTTTTATAAAAATTGATCACCCAATAACTTGTTGTGTCCCTACTAAATGAATTGGGGCAAGCGATGTGGTAACCTTAGGCGACAAACTATGACTGCTGAAAGATTCTGACTGGGTATCAAGAATAAATTTAAGTAACAATATTCACATATCTAAAATCTAAGAACCGTTGAGGTTGATGATCAAAAGTTGACTAAGATCAACTTTATTTAGATCATACTTGTTGTTGTATCAAATTGTTTATTATAATTATAATAATAGTTATAATATAGATATAGACACATAGATTTTTCTCAGTGGAAAATGATTACATCACAAACACTGCATTCTATAGCTATACTAATCGTATTGGTTATCGTCAATGCAGTGGCCGTGATCAATGCGATTCAAATAGACCAAATGTCTCTCCTTAGAGGATACGAAGAAGGTGGTAACTTGTATGGAGTTCTGTTCTGATTTTGCATTTTTGTTTGGACCACATTATTATTATAAACGATTTCAAAAGATACTAATCTTAATTTCAATTTTGTTTCACACACAAGTTTTGTGATTGTCGGAGGTGACTTTCCAAGCATACCTGTATTGTCTGTGGTTGTTGGCTCCAGTGCACCAGCCATCTTTTCATTCTTTATTAATACAGGTAATGAATATGTTTGGATTGTTCCGCCTGCACCTTTGGATAGTAGCTCTAAGAAGCGTAAGTTTGGTTCCTCCTCTGCAACCTTCTATATCCATTTCGATGTAAATGCAGCTCCTTACTTTAGCGGAGATTTTGAATATGTTCAACCCGTGATCGATAGCTTCTCTCCAAAGGCTCACTATCCCAGTCCCAATGGAAGAACCATGAAAATCATTGGCCACAACTTAATCATCAATGAAAAGGATGTAGCTCCCCTGGTCGAGCTTGTTCGTCATGATAACGTGGCCCATACTCTCACGTTACCAGCACCAAGGCAAATGAACTTGTAGCTATATTACCAACTATTGATCCAGCAGACTTGGGTGGATATACGTTAAGATTGACCTTTTACGGTAGATTCTCCATCACTGCTTCCTCAAACTTTGACTATGTTTTACCGGTTGTCACTGATGTCAGACCAAATCGTGGAGTATCCGGAGCTTCACACACTATTGTGCTGAGTGGAAATCATCTCTACGATAATGTAGGCTTACCCTTATCGACAATTACAATTGGAAGCCAACCATGCACCGATGTTCAAGTGGATTCAGATACAGGTGATCTCAGCTGTCAAAACACCTTCAGTCGAGCTCGATATCGGTCAAATTAACGAACAGAACATTGCATTAACGATCGATATTCAACAAGCATTCTGTGATAAAATATTTATATACTACCGTAGGTTTCCACACAGCAGTTAGGTGAGGACTACTTAGTCGAAGTACATTACTAATAACATTTATTGTCAACAGATCCTATAATTCTTAGTATAGAACCAAAAAGTGGACCTACCATTGGTGGAACAGTAGTTGTTGTTTCCGGACAATATTTGATGGATGTTAGTGCCGCTTCAATTGGTGGTGTTGAATGTGTTATTGATAGGACCTCGATTTCACCTGATAGCTTTAGGTGTACAACTGGTCCATTCGATATGGTTGACGAAAGTGGTTATACACATAACTTGATTGCTACTATTGGAGGCACTCAATATAGTTCTCCAGAGACCGAGAAGTTTACTTACTATGAGCCCAAGATCAATTCAATTGGACCCAGCAAGATCATTGACAAGGCCAAATGGGTGGTTACGATCCTAGGAAGCGGATTTTACCAAAACAACAAGGTGAAGATTGGAGATCAAGAGTATTCTCCATCCATAGGTTCAACTGATAGCTACCTGTTTATAGAAGTTGATGCCAGTAAGTTCTCAGTCGGTGTTTTTAATCTGCTTGTCAATTCGGATGGAGTTGACTCCAATATTGTTCTATTTGAAGTAGCCAAACCTCTGATCACTGCTGTCGAGCCAGCACTTGGATATCTCTTCTCTGAAACTAAGGTAACTTTGTACATCCAAGATTTCCCGCTTGGATTGACTCAAGATGAAATAGAAGATCATATTATTGTGAAAATTAAGGACAAAGAATGCATAGGAGTTGCACAGCTTGATGATACGAAGCTGATATGTACTGTTCCACCAGGCGATGTAGCACAACAGAGGACATATCGTTCTCTATCAAGAAAGTAGACTATACATCAACTGTAAAGTTCACTTATTTTGAACCAAAAGTAACCACACAATCTCAAACTACTACCATTCCAAAGGGTGGAGGAAATCTCGTCATTGATGGAGCCAGCCTGGATGTAGTCTCCACAATAAAATTGGATGGCGAAAACATAGATATTTCCACCTGTATTATCCAAGTGGCACAAATCACCTGTACGATTCCAGCCCACACACCAGGAAACTTCCCCATTATGTTGGTCGTAGTGGATTCAGAATTCGAAGAGCATCAATACAATACTGGTACGGACATCAACTACGTCGGTCCAACCATCACCGAAATCGTACCAAAACAAGCTTCAAAGAAACATGCAACCACTATCACAATTAAAGGAGCAGGCTTTGGAAATACACCTGGTTTGATTACTGCCACTGTTGGAACCAATGCGTGTACCAATATCGTTATTCTACAAAACGATGCTAAGATAGAATGTGATATTCCAGCACTTCAGGAAGCGACCTATGATGTGGAGGTGCAAGTTAAGCCCTCGGCAACACAGCCAGCAGTTGCCTCGATGGACAAGATAATCTTTGCCTCTCAAACCTTATCTTGTCTGGCACCTGTAGCTGATGGTGAAAAGACAAGCAAAGCAGTAGACTGGTGGTTCGTCTACAAGCTCAAATATGGCAACAATCCATATCTCTATATGGACTCGACAATGGATAATCTTGAAAGAATGGAGTACTTACAAGATCATGGTACAACCGAATATAGTGCCGTTGAAGCAACATTCCTCCAGTACAAAGATTACTACCATTTATTCTTTAATGATCAACCTGATACAAGAACAGATAAAGGAAAGAGAGGTAAATCAGGCAGGTCAATTGATGCACATGGACACTTGAAAGGTAGCTATAAAATAAGAAATCCTCCGAGCAAACAAAAATTTTAACTAACAACTGTACAACTTTCAAGGTATGATATTTTGGGATGACCCCGATCCAGTGACCTCTCATGTTCACGGTATACACATGGGTAAGCATCATCTTCAGCTAGTTGAATATTAGTTAGGTATCTATATACTAAATCAAAAAAATTCAGTACATTCCAATCCATCATTTCCAGCATATCAAAAGAAAAAAGGTTCTGATCTCAATGACCCAAGCACAGGAATAAAATTCTTAGGTGCAGCCGACTTCAATCAGCATTTCTTTTGCTATTCTTTCAATCATCTCGACGAGGTGGCACGCTACATATCTTTCAATGATGGAAACCTACTAGACAAGAGAAAGTTATTCCCTAATATGAATACGAGACAAAATGAATTTCCATACCTCTATGACTACCTAACTCAACACCTTAGCTACACGCGTCGTACCCGGGAACTGGGCCTCCCGTAAAAACACCCAGGATTTGATAGACGATTGCCAAGCTGTCATTGCTCACAAGTCGCACTCGAGAATATATGTTGGTGGAAAACACCTTCGATTACCATCGCCAATGGAAAGCGCAATGCTTACTACTACATGAAGATTGGAACAAGTTTCACCACAAAAAATAGTCCCTTCCCAAGTGCGCTTCTTCCTCATCCTGCCACACTGAGTCCATATATCTTACCTAAACAGGGAACTGCCGTCTATGATGGTATTGATCTATGGATGGTTGTTGCCGATCATCTACAAAAGAAGATGTTTGTTGAAATGTTCTACGCGATAAGAATGAAACAAATGCGTCCCACTGAGCAAGTATTAAATATAGGATATCTTGAACTTGTACCAAATCTTGTACTCAAGACACCAATAGCAACTGGTGGATATGAATATAATGATAAACTATACTCTGAAAGAAAGAGTGACCATGCCAAATTGGGAGTTCCTATGTACCCAGCATACGATGCAAATGCATTGAATCCCAACGAGAATTACTTTTGTATTGGTGACAGCAACAGACATAATGGGCAAGGTGGCAGAGGAGGTGGTGTCATATGTATCCAGCATCCCACATTGGTTTATCAGTTCAACAGAATGGTTAGAGACTATAATACATACACTACAGCTGGTTTACTTACCAATCCATCAGACAGCAATACCATTGAGCTATTCACCTCTGTGGTCCAGCCAATCAAAGTTAGTAGACCAGTAACTTGGGCTAATCCCATTCAAATTGAAGTCAAAGATTACATAAATAGTGTTCATATCACCAAATCCCCGCCAGAACTCTACGAGGTAAAAAGCCTCAACCATGCCAGATCCACATGATGTACTCGCTGAGTTCAAAGCATTGAGAAATTCCAAAACCCACACTGCTAGTGCAGCGGGTGAGTCTACTTCTGTCACAGGTGCAGTTACGATGCCAGCTACAGAGCCAGATATTATTAATTACGTCTCCACCGACATCATGACCCTCCATTACCATGCCTTCGATAATCTCATTAGAGCAATTTGTGCATACGACGCAGCGATTACCAGCTGCTCGAAAGAAAAAGCTCGGGTCACGGAAATTGAACATGATGTGCCACTTGGCTATACTGTACAAGACTTCCCAGCAGCATTCCCACCATCATATGGAGATGTACAAGCACTGAGGACCTATAATCTTAATGTCAATAAGGACTTCATGCTACTGCAATATGTATCTGAATTTATGACAATGCTCCCCAATGCCAAAAGAAAAACCTATCAGTTTTGGTTGACAATGGAGGTACCATTTTATCGGCACGCTTCCAGCCTCCTTTTATCATTCGTTTGACTGATGATTTGTGTAAAGAAGAATTGCATACTTTATGACACTTCACTACATCTACTATCAAGGCGGTGCCCCAGCAGAGGATACTCTCCTCTACAGCATAGGTCCAAACACTCCAAACTGGGCAAATGGAATCATTTTAGCTATTTCCAAGAAGCTTTATAATGTAACTCTAATAATACATCAACTTAACATTATGTTGTTTCACTCTATTAATATATGCTTCATTATCACTTATTAGAGCTTATATCTTGGTAAAGATGCATCCTTTGAAGATTGTTTCGGTGAGGTATTTGAGGATTTCCTTAATATTGAAGATTATTCAGAGTAACTATATTGAACATTGTCATATGGAAACTTTTACAGTATGCTTAATATTAACTTTAACATCCCTTCAATAGTGATAAATCAATGGACAGTCCAAGCAACGATGTGATGACAAGAAGATCAGCCGTAGCTGCTTGGGATTGGATGAGTATTACTTATTCAGATGGATTAGGTTCAAGACTGAATAGACTCGACAATTCAGATATAAATTCCAGTTGAATATTTAATCAAGCTATTTGTAAAGACTCGTCGAAATAGCGGTGTGAACTCGATGGAGGACTTTGCACGTCTTGTGAATAAGAAATACAAGACTGAGACTAACTTTAAGAATATTCTCATCAATAACTTTATTATAAAACCACCTGCTCCAAAACAAAAAGTGGATCCATATGGCAATGTTATTCTGATGAAAATCGGATCGAATGATAACTTCCAATCAAGGCTTCTGCAAACAGTAGAACAATCAATTACTGCAACTCGAAAACCACTTTTCCAAAATGAGCGACCACTTGATACTGGTATTAAACAACTTCTTAGTTCATTTATGCTAACAATGAATGAAACTAGCATGGCCTCACTCACACCATACGAACAAGAAAAGTTGGAGAAAGCTCTCGACAAATGGATAACTATTTACAACATGAACCAAGCAATCAAGGTATTAGTATTGGACCCAATCAACGATATCTATCATCAGCCCATCAAGTATATTGATGATATCAATCGTGACATGACTGGATATCAAATTGACATTGGTGTTGAACCAATCCCCAATTCAAGGAGAAAAAGATACACTCTTCTGTCACCCCTTTCCATTGTCTCTATAACTTATGTCCTTGAGAGTAGCATGGCCAGCAGTGTTGCAAGTAAGAAAATCATTCGGTGACTTTGAGGTATATTATATTCCAAGTCCCTATGGATTCGAAGATCGAATCCCTGATGGTGGTGGTATGATGATAACCACAATCAACTCTAAAATATGTGACATTTATTTGACTGCATATGTAATTTCTACTATGGACCCTATACCTCCACATGCAAAGAAGTTGGACCCATCATTACCTCAGTTGATACTCTACATGGACAGACAGACGGTGGAAATATGATCACCCTAAATGGAATTAGATTCACCTCTACCATGTCCATTGCAATTGGTGACTCTGCATGTCAAACTACCAAATTGGTCTCTTCAACTAAATTGGCTTGTAAAATTCCTAAAGGAACAGGAAAGAATAACCTCATCCAAATATTCAATGACCAAACCATCTTCAACATCCAAAGAACTAAATTCTATTACTCATATGACGCGCCATCGATTTCAGATATTACACCAAAAAATATTGAGAGTTTTGGAAGTGATATTTTAACCATTACTGGATCCAACTTTGGTGATAGTGCCAGCAAGGTTAAGGTACTTATTGATGGAAGGTTGGAGTGCTCACCTATCATTGGAATTTCATCCACTTCTATTGCATGCTTAACACCATCTGCTATCGGTGATCATAGATCTATCACAGTCTTTGTCGATGGTCAATCATCAAGCTACACAATCGAAACTGTTGAGTCACAATCAATCGATTTCAGTGGTTTGCAAATCAATGCTTTTTCTCCAGGCTCTGGTGACCCCAGTGATGTAATTGTCGTGCTTGGTAATGGATTTGGTAATGCTGAAGATACCGATTTACCACCACTTCTTTATATCGGTGACAATCTAGTTGAGATTAGCAACTTCACCAATGAAGAAATTACTTTTACCTTAGAATACGAGACCTTAACACAACCATTGAAGATTCAAGCTGGTGATCAGTCAGTTGAAGGTGAATTTACCTACCTTCCCCCAGTGGTATCTCTTTTCAACAATACATTGATTAAAACCACTGGAGGATTGATTCAAATATATGGTTATGGTTTAGGTTTCTCTTCTAGTCAAATCGACTTTACTTTGGAATCTACCGAAATAGATTGTAATTCTTTTGATTACTTTATCGAATGCTATATCCCACCAGGAATTGGCCAATCTTAATATTACTGCTGCCATCTCTGGTCAAACCATTGATCTTGGACACGACTCAATTTCCTATATGCTACCAAGAATCGAATTCTTCGAAAAAATCACTGAAAATCTACTCCGATTCCATGGTTCCAACTTTGTTCCTATTGAACTTGATGTTTCATTCGACCCCGACACCACATATGTCAACTTTAAGTATGGTAACCACATAGAAAAATGTGATCCAACTTTCAAAAGTAGTACCATCTTTGAGTGCTACATCAATTCTATGCCCAACACTGCCCAGATTTTTGTTGGTGGACAATCATCAAACTTTCTTAATTTGCGCATACAATGATAAAATCAAATAAAAGCTAACGACACCAACCTGCTTGGACAATAACTTTTTCTATTTCATAACCGTCATATCAACTGATGATTATGATGATAATTGGATATATGCAAAGAAATATATATTTAATAAAAATTTGTATGTTTCAATAGTTTGAATTTCTGTTAATAAAATCCCAATGTTCTCAGATTGGAATATGTTGCAAATATAACAATGCTAAAACTGTTTACAGAATTCAACAACAACTTCATCATGATAAAATATACTTGATGTTTAAATATTATAACGGTTATCAATTTGAATTTGAATTAGAAATAAAAATACAAGCTAATTTGAATTATATATAAACTCTTACCCTTATATATAAACTCTAACTTTTTTTCTTTTCAATTTATTTGTTAGTTTTGTTATTTATTCACATAGTTTTCAGTTATATTTATTAATTTTTAACCTCTATATATAAATTTTATTACTCTATCCTTTTGTTTAAATATGTCTCAACAATTATATCAACAAACATCTCAGTTGAATATACAACAATTCTTACAAAGCAAATTTACACTAACACAACTACAATCCTCATTTGAAGCTATTGATAAGCATTTCGTTTTGTTAGGAATCTTGTAAAATTAAATAGTTAATCAATGAATCAAAATATTCTATTGTTATGGTGGATTCTTATTGTTACACACTCACAAAGATGCTCTTGGTCTTTGTAGGTTCAGGTGTTTAAGCCACTGTGATTCCAGTCGGACTCCACCTCCGCGTGGTTGGCACCGGGAAACTCCATGAACATCAAAGTTTGCCGAACTTGATGTTCATGGTGGCTAAGAGAGTCCTTCAATTTTATAATCTTTGCATCACTCACACACTGTTTTGTAGATCACCAGATCAAATAATATTGTTCAAATAATTTTCATTTTTTTTTCTTTGCGTTCTCATCGACGAATATGATGTCAGTCTTAACAATTCAATTCGTGTCAAGCAATCTCTGGCCACATCCCTCTCGACTCAACAATTAACAATTTTACAGATTGAGAACAGCTTCAAAGAGTACTTCAGTCAACTCAAGTCAGCATGCTATAAGACCAACACTATCGCATTCATCACTGGTGTCACACTTCTTGCAATGTCCGATTTCACATCTGTATTCGACATCACAACCGATTTGACTCTTGAGCCAAAGTACTCATCGATCTATGGCAATACAGACACTCATGTCAGGGATGCACTCGATCACATCGTTCCACCACTTCAAGAGACCACAAGGTCATCGATTCTCGATCACTTGAAAAGTGAAAACAAAGGATATAAGTTCAACAAGGATCAACCAGTTGCTCTCTATAATGCAGCAAAGGTCTCTTACTCTCTTCGACGACTTCAGCTGTATAGATCTAGAGCTGAGGAGGTAGTTATGATGTTTTCATCAATCTACTCCTTAACACCTTCTTAGGATCCAATTGGACTTCTCCAGGAGATATCAGATCCCAACACTCTACCAGCTCAATCGACACTTGAGTTGTTCAGCAATCATCCTCTTGGTCACTTGGTTGTCAACGAGGCACTCCATCTCTCACAACATCAAATGCGGTGGAGGACCAATGGGAAGATTCAACCTCACAGAGATTCAACAATTGGGTCAAGATCACAAGTCTTTGGTCTCTCATGTACAACACTGGTGCACTTACATTCCTCGACAAAGGAACTCATCTTTACATTCCAAATCTGTTAGCCAGGAAGGAAAGGAGTACCTCTACTAGGTCAAAAGACTCTTCAACTGGAAGTCATTCGACACTGGGGAGCTCAGATCAGCAATCATACAATTCATCAAGACGACGACACAATCCACTCTGTGAAATCATTCTTGGACAAGATCTCAGCCAACTGACAGGCAACAATGTCATTCATCACGATAAGAATAGCTTGTCTGAATGTTTCGACTAAGCAATCGCATATTCATTTGGAAAGCTGGACGACATTCAACAAGAGTTCAAAGTGGACAAGATGAAAGGCTCGAACACTCTTGACAGAACAATCTCCATCTTTAACTCCTAGTCTCACGATGATAAGTGATTTGAGTACTTTTGAATAGAATGATGTGTCCCGACAGTATCGATCTCAGACAAACAGAGGATTCACTTAATGTTCCATAATATCAAGATAGGAATGTTGAAGAGATCTCCAAGCTCATGGGATGATATGTGTCTCACATCAGCATCGATTTCTTCAGAAGAACAAGCAATTCTACTCAATCTCTCGCTCACAGATCATAGATATGGAAGAATTGTGGATGGATGTCTTCAATATGCAATTCAACAAGCGGTCAGCTACGCACGTGGTCTCAAAAAGAAGTATCGAATCTCTTAGATGACTAGTTAGGTCATCGTTCTTGTTGGACTGACAAGATTGATCATCATTCAGCACTAGGCTCTTAATGGTTAAGCACATTCAGGTCATTCGTCTTAATTCAGGATTCAGGTGGACTCATTGATTGGTTTTTTTGCTCTCAGGTTCAATTAGTTTGGTGGATGATGAATCTTTGTTTTCTAGTTTAACATCAGACAACAAACAGGACTGATAAGTGGTGGAATTTAACTCAATTCAATGTAGTTACAGTTTATCAAGTATATGATGGAGGATTTAATAGAGTTTTGGACTCAGATGATTTGGATCAGTGTCTTCATTAATAGATAGATATATTATTAGGTCAACAGGTTGTTTTAGGTTTAAATAAAGTGGATTTAGTTTAATTAAAAATATCTATGTAAAAGCATTTTCCCGCAAGCGTACCCGAGGGTAGAGGGTAGAGGGTAGAGGGTAGAGGGTAGAGGGTAGAGGGTAGAGGGTAGAGGGTAAGGGTAAGGGGTAAGGTAAGGGTAAGGGTAAGGGTAAGGGTAAGGGTAAGGGTAAGGGTAAGGGGT
>RCNN01000515.1:0-12661 GCA_003667245.1 Heterostelium multicystogenum
ATAACGATATCGAATTGTGACAGATATTTACATTTGAGTTCTTTAATTGACTATATATTGTTTTGATTTTATACTGATCGATGAGCCCATATGCATTTCATTCATGTCGTTTGTTGTAGCGCTAATAGAATTCAAATATGTGGGGAGGGGATGTTTTTTTCCTCTGTCATTATATAGTTAGAAGTTGAGAAGTCCAACAGTGATCTGAACATGTTTAGACAATCCATTAAAATGGAAAGATTGATTTTAAAGATGATCGAAAAGACTCGACCGCAATTAAGCGATTGGTTGTCATACTCTACAGTGAATGTTATACCAGATGCTGATAATGTTACTATTGTGATTTGCATTACAGGTTCAACTATAATAAATGTCATCTCTTGGTCTATAAAATGATAAAAATTTATCCAATGAATATTAATAACCAAAGTGATCAAAGTTTTTTTTTTAATGTTTTGGATCTACCAATCTATGTGCACATCTGGGTGTCAATTTCAGTGATATCAACCTGATTCAATTTAATTGACATCAAAAGAGAAGCATCCTCTCTTTCAAAGCTTCTGAAGTGTAAAATCCTAGACTACACGATTGGAAACAGCTTGGTGATAGAGGATGTATTTGAAAAAAAACCATATAAAACAAATATAACCTTTCCTAATTCAAATATTGTTAACTATTCACTGGTCAGCAAAGAATGGTTCAACTATATATCTAAATATCATTGTACGCATTTCATGGTCTCCACAGTGGAAAGAAAACTGCAATACTATGGTCTAAATTACTTCTCTAATGTGATCAATATGCATTCAAATCATTCACTGTTTCAATTCAAAAACATTGCACATCTATTCTACTGCGAAAATAAGAGTGTCTTCAATTCCGATGATACCTTTGACTTGATATCAAAGTTTAACATCGATGGCAATCTTCAACTATTACAAATAGCAACCACTAGAGATGATCTACTGAGGAAATTGGTTGCCTCTCTCAAAAATGTGAAGATTCATCTTTACCTTGACAAGAAAATCTCAGATTTTTCATTCGGGAAATGTATCAATTGACGATATCAATGAAACAGTGCTTTAAAAAGTCCAACTAAGTATTATTTCTTATTTAAAATTTTCCAGAATCAAACAGTGGAGAGTGACCACGTTCACGTTGACTTTACTCCTCACAGAGATATTCTCAGCTTTTTCAAACTTAAAACACTCAAATAAATCAAAATCTTCAAGGAATATGACTTTGTTGATATAAAAGATCTACACTTGGCTGTCAATGATCATATCCAAAATATTAAAGTGTTCAGTACAGATTCAATGTCTTGGAAATCAATCGAAGATATCAAAAATAGTAATGACTATAGAAGTGATGGTGATGATGATGATAATTTCACACTAAATAATAGTCCTATTCAGCATTGGTCAGAATTCTGTGACGCACTATCAACAAGATTTGAAAGTGAGTCCACCAAGGCGAGGTCGGACACAATATAGATATGAAGATGATAAAGCTCGAAGTCCATCAGTAATACAATTTATTAGCAACATTAACAACAACCAAACTCTATCCATGATATTATTAGAGAAAATAAAAGTTGAAAAAGTATCATCTTGATATAGTCGATGACTTGGGTGGGTAGATCTTAATAAAAATATCTTTTTAAGAAAGTCATCTTAAGTCAAAAATACTATCAAGGTGTGATTTCAAATGTGGGAGATGTGTAAATTTAGACTAAACACAAAGAAATTCATCTATTATAGCCCCAATAATATTGCACATGCTGTTTACAGAATATACCTAGCTCCAAATTAATTCTAGAATCGGTTACAAACAAATAATAAATATGAAAATTATCTTATTATTACCAATCTATTTTATTGTTCTTGTTATTGATCTTTTGTTTAATTCACTTCAAAAATTGGTGACCGAAGTTTTTCCTCTATAAACTGTGATGGAATCTAGTCGATAATCTAAATATCAACCCAAAGTTGTTTAAGTAAACATGTTGCATAGAACACTGCACACAAAAATATCTTGAAAAACACTCGTTTCAAGCCAAACACAAACCTAAAGTTTTGGTTACGAGTTCGATCCAATCAAAATGCTGATGCATCAACAAAATCCAGACTAAGTTTTAAAAAAATTGATCACCCAATAACTTGTTGTGTCCCTACTAAATGAATTGGGGCAAGCGATGTGGTAACCTTAGGCGACAAACTATGACTGCTGAAAGATTCTGACTGGGTATCAAGAATAAATTTAAGTAACAATATTCACATAATCTAAAATCTAAGAACCGTTGAGGTTGATGATCAAAAGTTGACTAAGATCAACTTTATTTAGATCATACTTGTTGTTGTATCAAATTGTTTATTATAATTATAATAATAGTTATAATATAGATATAGACACATAGATTTTTCTCAGTGGAAAATGATTACATCACAAACACTGCATTCTATAGCTATACTAATCGTATTGGTTATCGTCAATGCAGTGGCCGTGATCAATGCGATTCAAATAGACCAAATGTCTCTCCTTAGAGGATACGAAGAAGGTGGTAACTTGTATGGAGTTCTGTTCTGATTTTGCATTTTTGTTTGGACCACATTATTATTATAAACGATTTTCAAAAGATACTAATCTTAATTTCAATTTTGTTTCACACACAAGTTTTGTGATTGTCGGAGGTGACTTTCCAAGCATACCTGTATTGTCTGTGGTTGTTGGCTCCAGTGCACCAGCCATCTTTTCATTCTTTATTAATACAGGTAATGAATATGTTTGGATTGTTCCGCCTGCACCTTTGGATAGTAGCTCTAAGAAGCGTAAGTTTGGTTCCTCCTCTGCAACCTTCTATATCCATTTCGATGTAAATGCAGCTCCTTACTTTAGCGGAGATTTTGAATATGTTCAACCCGTGATCGATAGCTTCTCTCCAAAGGCTCACTATCCCAGTCCCAATGGAAGAACCATGAAAATCATTGGCCACAACTTAATCATCAATGAAAAGGATGTAGCTCCCTGGTCGAGCTTGTTCGTCATGATAACGTGGCCCATACTCTCACGGTTACCAGCACCAAGGCAAATGAACTTGTAGCTATATTACCAACTATTGATCCAGCAGACTTGGGTGGATATACGTTAAGATTGACCTTTTACGGTAGATTCTCCATCACTGCTTCCTCAAACTTTGACTATGTTTTACCGGTTGTCACTGATGTCAGACCAAATCGTGGAGTATCCGGAGCTTCACACACTATTGTGCTGAGTGGAAATCATCTCTACGATAATGTAGGCTTACCCTTATCGACAATTACAATTGGAAGCCAACCATGCACCGATGTTCAAGTGGATTCAGATACAGGTGATCTCAGCTGTCAAACACCTTCAGTCGAGCTCGATATCGGTCAAATTAACGAACAGAACATTGCATTAACGATCGATATTCAACAAGCATTCTGTGATAAAATATTTATATACTACCGTAGGTTCCACACAGCAGTTAGGTGAGGACTACTTAGTCGAAAGTACATTACTAATAACATTTATTGTCAACAGATCCTATAATTCTTAGTATAGAACCAAAAAGTGGACCTACCCATTGGTGGAACAGTAGTTGTTGTTTCCGGACAATATTTGATGGATGTTAGTGCCGCTTCAATTGGTGGTGTTGAATGTGTTATTGATAGGACCTCGATTTCACCTGATAGCTTTAGGTGTACAACTGGTCCATTCGATATGGTTGACGAAAGTGGTTATACACATAACTTGATTGCTACTATTGGAGGCACTCAATATAGTTCTCCAGAGACCGAGAAGTTTACTTACTATGAGCCCAAGATCAATTCAATTGGACCCAGCAAGATCATTGACAAGGCCAAATGGGTGGTTACGATCCTAGGAAGCGGATTTTACCAAAACAACAAGGTGAAGATTGGAGATCAAGAGTATTCTCCATCCATAGGTTCAACTGATAGCTACCTGTTTATAGAAGTTGATGCCAGTAAGTTCTCAGTCGGTGTTTTTAATCTGCTTGTCAATTCGGATGGAGTTGACTCCAATATTGTTCTATTTGAAGTAGCCAAACCTCTGATCACTGCTGTCGAGCCAGCACTTGGATATCTCTTCTCTGAAACTAAGGTAACTTTGTACATCCAAGATTTCCCGCTTGGATTGACTCAAGATGAAATAGAAGATCATATTATTGTGAAAATTAAGGACAAAGAATGCATAGGAGTTGCACAGCTTGATGATACGAAGCTGATATGTACTGTTCCACCAGGCGATGTAGCACAACAGAGGACATATCGTTCTCTATCAAGAAAGTGTAGACTATACATCAACTGTAAAGTTCACTTATTTTGAACCAAAAGTAACCACACAATCTCAAACTACTACCATTCCAAAGGGTGGAGGAAAATCTCGTCATTGATGGAGCCAACCTGGATGTAGTCTCCACAATAAAATTGGATGGCCAAAACATAGATATTTCCACCTGTATTATCCAAGTGGCACAAATCACCTGTACGATTCCAGCCCACACACCAGGAAACTTCCCCATTTTGTTGGTCGTAGTGGATTCAGAATACGAAGAGCATCAATACAATACTGGTACGGACATCAACTACGTCGGTCCAACCATCACCGAAATCGTACCAAAACAAGCTTCAAAGAAACATCCAACCACTATCACAATTAAAGGAGCAGGCTTTGGAAATACACCTGGTTTGATTACGGCCACTGTTGGAACCAATGCGTGTACCAATATCGTTATTCTACAAAACGATGCTAAGATAGAATGTGATATTCCAGCACTTCAGGAAGCGACCTATGATGTGGAGGTGCAAGTTAAGCCCTCGGCAACACAGCCAGCAGTTGCCTCGATGGACAAGATAATTTTGCCTCTCAAACCTTATCTTGTCTGGCACCTGTAGCTGATGGTGAAAAGACAAGCAAAGCAGTAGACTGGTGGTTCGTCTACAAGCTCAAACATGGCAACAATCCATATCTCTATATGGACTCGACAATGGATAATCTTGAAAGAATGGAGAACTTACAAAATCATGGTACAACCAAATATAGTGCCGTTGAAGCGACATTCCTCCAGTACAAAGATTACTACCATTTATTCTTTAATGATCAGCCTGATACAAGAACAGATCAAGGAAAGAGAGGTAAATCAGGCAGGATCAATTGGTGCACATGGACACTTGAAAGGTAGCTATGAAATAAGAAATCCTCCGAGCAAACAAAAATTGTAACTAACAACTGTACAACTTTCAAGGTATGATATTTTGGGATGACCCCGATCCAGTGACCTCGCATGTTCACGGTATACACATGGGTAAGCATCATCTTCAGCTAGTTGAATATTAGTTAGTTATCTATATACTAAATCAAGAAATTCAGTACATTCCAATCCAGCATTTCCAGCATATCAAAAGAAAAAGGTTCTGATATCAATGACCCAAGCACAGGAATAAAATTCTTAGGTGCAGCCGACTTCAATCAGCATTTCTTTTGCTATTCTTTCAATCATCTCGACGAGGTGGCACGCTACATATCTTTCAATGATGGAAATCTACTAGCAAGAGAAGGTTATTCCCTAATATGAATACGAGACAAAATGAATTTCCATACCTCTATGACTACCTAACTCAACACCTTAGCTACACGCGTCGTACCCGGGAACTGGGCCTCCCGTAAAAACACCCAGGATTTGATGGACGATTGCCAAGCTGTCATTGACTCACAAGTCGCACTCGAGAATATATGTTGGTGGAAAACACCTTCGATTACCATCGCCAATGGAAAGCTCAATGCTTACTACTACATGAAGATTGGAACAAGTTTCACCACAAAAAATAGTCCCTTCCCAAGTGCGCTTCTTCCTCATCCTGCCACACTGAGTCCATATATCTTACCTAAACAGGGAACGGCCGTCTATGATGGTATTGATCTATGGATGGTTGTTGCCGATCATCTACAAAAGAAGATGTTTGTTGAAATGTTCTACGCGATAAGAATGAAACAAATGCGTCCCACTGAGCAAGTATTAAATATAGGATATCTTGAACTTGTACCAAATCTTGTACTCAAGACACCAATAGCAACTGGTGGATATGAATATAATGATAAACTATACTCTGGAAGAAAAGAGTGACCATGCCAAATTGGGAGTTCCTATGTACCCAGCATACGATGCAAATGCATTGAATCCCAACGAGAATTACTTTTGTATTGGTGACAGCAACAGACATAATGGGCAAGGTGGCAGAGGAGGTGGTGTCATATGTATCCAGCATCCCACATTGGTTTATCAGTTCAACAGAATGGTTAGAGACTATAATACATACACTACAGCTGGTTTACTTACCAATCCATCAGACAGCAATACCATTGAGCTATTTACCTCTGTGGTCCAGCCAATCAAAGTTAGTAGACCAGTAACTTGGGCTAATCCCATTCAAATTGAAGTCAAAGATTACATAAATAGTGTTCATATCACCAAATCCCCGCCAGAACTCTACGAGGTAAAAGCCTCAACCATGCAGATCCACATGATGTACTCGCTGAGTTCAAAGCATTGAGAAATTCCAAAACCCACACTGCTAGTGCAGCGGGTGAGTCTACTTCTGTCACAGGTGCAGTTACGATGCCAGCTACAGAGCCAGATATTATTAATTACGTCTCCACCGACATCATGACCCTCCATTACCATGCCTTCGATAATCTCATTGGAGCAATTTGTGCATACGACGCAGCGATTACCAGCTGCGAAAGAAAAAGCTCGGGTCACGGAAATTGAACATGATGTGCCACTTGGCTATACTGTACCAGACTTCCCAGCAGCATTCCCACCATCATATGGAGATGTACAAGCACTGAGGACCTATAATCTTAATGTCAATAAGGACTTCATGCTACTGCAATATGTATCTGAATTTATGACAATGCTCCCCAATGCCAAAAGAAAAACCTATCAGTTTATGGTTGACAATGGAGGTACCATTTTATCGGCACGCTTCCAGCCTCCTTTTATCATTCGTTTGACTGATGATTTGTGTAAAGAAGAAATTGCATACTTTATGACACTTCACTACATCTACTATCAAGGCGGTGCCCCAGCAGAGGATACTCTCCTCTACAGCATAGGTCCAAACACTCCAAACTGGGCAAATGGAATCATTTTAGCTATTTCCAAGAAGCTTTATAATGTAACTCTAATATACATCAACTTAACATTATGTTGTTTCACTCTATTAATATATGCTTCATTATCACTTATAGAGCTTATATCTTGGTAAAGATGCATCCTTTGAAGATTGTTTCGGTGAGGTATTTGAGGATTTCCTTAATATTGAAGATTATTCAGAGTAACTATATTGAACATTGTCATATGGAAACTTTTACAGTATGCTTAATATTAACTTTAACATCCCTTCAATAGTGATAAATCAATGGACAGTCCAAGCAACGATGTGATGACAAGAAGATCAGCCGTAGCTGCTTGGGATTGGATGAGTATTACTTATTCAGATGGATTAGGTTCAAGACTGAATAGACTCGACAATTCAGATATAATTCCAGTTGAATATTTAATCAAGCTATTTGTAAAGACTCGTCGAAATAGCGGTGTGAACTCGATGGAGGACTTTGCACGTCTTGTGAATAAGAAATACAAGACTGAGACTAACTTTAAGAATATTCTCATCAATAACTTTATAAAAACCACCTGCTCCAAAAAAAAAGTGGATCCATATGGCAATGTTATTCTGATGAAAATCGGATCGAATGATAACTTCCAATCAAGGCTTCTGCAAACAGTAGAACAATCAATTACTGCAACTCGAAAACTTTTCCAAAATGAGCGACCACTTGATACTGGTATTAAACTTCTTAGTTCATTTATGCTAAACAATGAATGAAACTAGCATGGCCTCACTCACACCATACGAACAAGAAAAGTTGGAGAAAGCTCTCGACAAATGGATAACTATTTACAACATGAACCAAGCAATCAAGGTATTAGTATTGGACCCAATCAACGATATCTATCATCAGCCCATCAAGTATATTGATGATATCAATCGTGACATGACTGGATATCAAATTGACATTGGTGTTGAACCAATCCCCAATTCAAGGAGAAAAAGATACACTCTTCTGTCACCCCCTTCCATTGTCTCTATAACTTATGTCCTTGAGAGTAGCATGGCCAGCAGTGTTGCAAGTAAGAAATCATTCGGTGACTTTGAGGTATATTATATTCCAAGTCCCTATGGATTCGAAGATCGAATCCCTGATGGTGGTGGTATGATGATAACCACAATCAACTCTAAAATATGTGACATTTATTTGACTGCATATGTAATTTTCTACTATGGACCCTATACCTCCACATGCAAAGAAGTTGGACCCATCATTACCTCAGTTGATACTCTACATGGACAGACAGACGGTGGAAATATGATCACCCTAAATGGAATTAGATTCACCTCTACCATGTCCATTGCAATTGGTGACTCTGCATGTCAAACTACCAAATTGGTCTCTTCTTCAACTAAATTGGCTTGTAAAATTCCTAAAGGAACAGGAAAGAATAACCTCATCCAAATATTCAATGACCAAACCATCTTCAACATCCAAAGAACTAAATTCTATTACTCATATGACGCGCCATCGATTTCAGATATTACACCAAAAATATTGAGAGTTTTGGAAGTGATATTTTAACCATTACTGGATCCAACTTTGGTGATAGTGCCAGCAAGGTTAAGGTACTTATTGATGGAAGGTTGGAGTGCTCACCTATCATTGGAATTTCATCCACTTCTATTGCATGCTTAACACCATCTGCTATCGGTGATCATAGATCTATCACAGTCTTTGTCGATGGTCAATCATCAAGCTACACAATCGAAACTGTTGAGTCACAATCAATCGATTTCAGTGGTTTGCAAATCAATGCTTTTTCTCCAGGCTCTGGTGACCCCAGTGATGTAATTGTCGTGCTTGGTAATGGATTTGGTAATGCTGAAGATACCGATTTACCACCACTTCTTTATATCGGTGACAATCTAGTTGAGATTAGCAACTTCACCAATGAAGAAATTACTTTTACCTTAGAATACGAGACCTTAACACAACCATTGAAGATTCAAGCTGGTGATCAGTCAGTTGAAGGTGAATTTACCTACCTTCCCCAGTGGTATCTCTTTTCAACAATACATTGATTAAAACCACTGGAGGATTGATTCAAATATATGGTTATGGTTTAGGTTTCTCTTAGTCAAATCGACTTTACTTTGGAATCTACCGAAATAGATTGTAATTCTTTTGATTACTTTATCGAATGCTATATCCCACCAGGAATTGGTGCCAATCTTAATATTACTGCTGCCATCTCTGGTCAAACCATTGATCTTGGACACGACTCAATTTCCTATATGCTACCAAGAATCGAATTCTTCGAAAAAATCACTGAAAATCTACTCCGATTCCATGGTTCCAACTTTGTTCCTATTGAACTTGATGTTTCATTCGACCCCGACACCACATATGTCAACTTTAAGTATGGTAACCACATAGAAAAATGTGATCCAACTTTCAAAAGTAGTACCATCTTTGAGTGCTACATCAATTCTATGCCCAACACTGCCCAGATTTTTGTTGGTGGACAATCATCAAACTTTCTTAATTTGCGCATACAATGATTAATCAATAAAATCAATAAAAGCTAACGACACCAACCTGCTTGGACAATAACTTTTTCTATTTCATAACCGTCATATCAACTGATGATTATGATGATAATTGGATATATGCAAAGAAATATATATTTAATAAAAATTTGTATGTTTCAATAGTTTGAATTTCTGTTAATAAAAATCCCAATGTTCTCAGATTGGAATATGTTGCAAATATAACAATGCTAAAACTGTTACAGAATTCAACAACAACTTCATCATGATAAAATATACTTGATGTTTAAATATTATAACGGTTATCAATTTGAATTTGAATTAGAAATAAAAAATACAAGCTAATTTGAATTATATATAAACTCTTACCCTTATATATAAACTCTAACTTTTTTTCTTTTCAATTTATTTGTTAGTTTTGTTATTTATTCACATAGTTTTCAGTTATATTTATTAATTTTTAACCTCTATATATAAATTTTATTACTCTATCCTTTTGTTTAAATATGTCTCAACAATTATATCAACAAACATCTCAGTTGAATATACAACAATTCTTACAAAGCAAATTTACACTAACACAACTACAATCCTCATTTGAAGCTATTGATAAGCATTTCGTTTTGTTAGGAATCTTGTAAAATTAAATAGTTAATCAATGAATCAAAATATTCTATTGTTATGGTGGATTCTTATTGTTACACACTCACAAAGATGCTCTTGGTCTTTGTAGGTTCAGGTGTTTAAGCCACTGTGATTCCAGTCGGACTCCACCTCCGCGTGGTTGGCACCGGGAAACTCCATGAACATCAAAGTTTGCCGAACTTGATGTTCATGGTGGCTAAGAGAGTCCTTCAATTTTATAATCTTTGCATCACTCACACACTGTTTTGTAGATCACCAGATCAAATAATATTGTTCAAATAATTTTCATTTTTTTTTCTTTGCGTTCTCATCGACGAATATGATGTCAGTCTTAACAATTCAATTCGTGTCAAGCAATCTCTGGCCACATCCCTCTCGACTCAACAATTAACAATTTTACAGATTGAGAACAGCTTCAAAGAGTACTTCAGTCAACTCAAGTCAGCATGCTATAAGACCAACACTATCGCATTCATCACTGGTGTCACACTTCTTGCAATGTCCGATTTCACATCTGTATTCGACATCACAACCGATTTGACTCTTGAGCCAAAGTACTCATCGATCTATGGCAATACAGACACTCATGTCAGGGATGCACTCGATCACATCGTTCCACCACTTCAAGAGACCACAAGGTCATCGATTCTCGATCACTTGAAAAGTGAAAACAAAGGATATAAGTTCAACAAGGATCAACCAGTTGCTCTCTATAATGCAGCAAAGGTCTCTTACTCTCTTCGACGACTTCAGCTGTATAGATCTAGAGCTGAGGAGGTAGGTTATGATGTTTTTCATCAATCTACTCCTTAACACCTTCTTAGGATCCAATTGGACTTCTCCAGGAGATATCAGATCCCAACACTCTACCAGCTCAATCGACACTTGAGTTGTTCAGCAATCATCCTCTTGGTCACTTGGTTGTCAACGAGGCACTCCATCTCTCACAACATCAAATGCGGTGGAGGACCAATGGGAAGATTCAACCTCACAGAGATTCAACAATTGGGTCAAGATCACAAGTCTTTGGTCTCTCATGTACAACACTGGTGCACTTACATTCCTCGACAAAGGAACTCATCTTTACATTCCAAATCTGTTAGCCAGGAAGGAAAGGAGTACCTCTACTAGGTCAAAAGACTCTTCAACTGGAAGTCATTCGACACTGGGGAGCTCAGATCAGCAATCATACAATTCATCAAGGACGACGACACAATCCACTCTGTGAAATCATTCTTGGACAAGATCTCAGCCAACTGACAGGCAACAATGTCATTCATCACGATAAGAATAGCTTGTCTGAATGTTTCGACTAAGCAATCGCATATTCATTTGGAAAGCTGGACGACATTCAAC
The DNA here is from genome assembly GCA_003667245.1 of Heterostelium multicystogenum. NCBI lineage: Eukaryota > Evosea > Eumycetozoa > Acytosteliales > Acytosteliaceae > Heterostelium > Heterostelium multicystogenum. The sequence goes on from RCNN01000515.1 coordinate 11,709, forward strand.
AAGAGTTCAAAGTGGACAAGATGAAAGGCTCGAACACTCTTGACAGAACAATCTCCATCTTTAACTCCTAGTCTCACGATGATAAGTGATTTGAGTACTTTTGAATAGAATGATGTGTCCCGACAGTATCGATCTCAGACAAACAGAGGATTCACTTAATGTTCCATAATATCAAGATAGGAATGTTGAAGAGATCTCCAAGCTCATGGGATGATATGTGTCTCACATCAGCATCGATTTCTTCAGAAGAACAAGCAATTCTACTCAATCTCTCGCTCACAGATCATAGATATGGAAGAATTGTGGATGGATGTCTTCAATATGCAATTCAACAAGCGGTCAGCTACGCACGTGGTCTCAAAAAGAAGTATCGAATCTCTTAGATGACTAGTTAGGTCATCGTTCTTGTTGGACTGACAAGATTGATCATCATTCAGCACTAGGCTCTTAATGGTTAAGCACATTCAGGTCATTCGTCTTAATTCAGGATTCAGGTGGACTCATTGATTGGTTTTTTGCTCTCAGGTTCAATTAGTTTGGTGGATGATGATTCTTTGTTTTCTAGTTTAACATCAGACAACAAACAGGACTGATAAGTGGTGGAATTTAACTCAATTCAATGTAGTTACAGTTTATCAAGTATATGATGGAGGATTTAATAGAGTTTTGGACTCAGATGATTTGGATCAGTGTCTTCATTAATAGATAGATATATTATTAGGTCAACAGGTTGTTTTAGGTTTAAATAAAGTGGATTTAGTTTAATTAAAAAATATCTATGTAAAAGCATTTTCCCGCAAGCGTACCCGAGGGTAGAGGGTAGAGGGTAGAGGGTAGAGGGTAGAGGGTAGAGGGTAGAGGGTAAGGGTAAGGGTAAGGGTAAGGGTAAGGGTAAGGGTAAGGGTAAGGGTAAGGGTTAAAGGGTAAGGGTAAGGGTTAAGGGTAAGGGTAAG
>RCNN01000517.1:0-39765 GCA_003667245.1 Heterostelium multicystogenum
TTCCTGGATCATATGGTGCCGATAATGGCCAATCCAATTCAATCTTGGGTTGAGAATCTTGACCTTCTCCCTTACCCAATAGATTATAAAGTTAAATATGTTTCTGATTTGATCCCATCAAGTTGGTTTATACAAAGTGGAGTAGTCGGTTCCAACGATATTAATTTTAAAATATCTGTGGCTGAAAGCTGAAAGGAAACTATATGTTGATATGTTTCAAAAGTAAACCAAATTATTTATATTCTTCAATTGATTGTAGGTATTAAATTTCAATTTCTTAAACTTTGAAAAATTTAAAAAATTAACTAGATATTTTTCTTCACATTAAGTTAACCAACTTTCAAAAACCGACAGACTATTTTTTACTTGGTCGTCAATCTAAGGTTCTCACATACTCTAATATCGAATTTACTTCTGCAGGAGTTGTATACAGATCTACTTTGGGTACCGGATTGGTTCTCAAAATCTCAAGCTGGAAGCAAATCAGGAATCACTAAAATGACAGCATCTTTAACACAAACCACATATGATAATACAAATGCCTTTACTACTTCCGCAACATGTAGATATCTTGATTCCAATGGAAATTATTACGACTTTACAGAACTGAAAAAGAATTTATGGTGAATATTTTGAAACTACATTAACTGAATCACCTACTGTAGTTGTAAGTATAAATCCAAAGTAGGAGTATTGTATAATATTAACTTTTAGATATTATAAAAAGTACGATGTTTACTTTAGTTTATGTGGAGAGCTTCCACTTTGGTCAACCAGAAGTTAGGTACTTCAGACAATCAAGGATGTAAGATGAGGAGAACAGATTCTAAATGGTTTCTCTTGGATTAAACGCACCTTACTGTTTCCCAAGTAACTTGGTCGCTGGATTGTCTTTAGTATACACTGGTTCTATGATAATGAAAATTGTGGTCCAAATAAGCGGAAGAAAATATACTATCCAAATATATATGTTGATACAACCATGTTGGATATTGATATGGGAGTTTTAATTAATGATGGTTCTATTAGTTGTGTACTTACATAATTAGGATGAAATCAGTATATGCATGTCCACAAAACACATGTCTTTGATGTATATACTTCAAGATTGTACAGAATGATGACCACTTTTCTTCCTCAAACTACAACACAAATAATGAATCCAATCGAATACAAAAGCCAATCACATCCAATTGTATTTCCAGCATTGGTTGAAAAAATTCTTTTTGTTGGTGACCAACTGGGAAATCAGATTATATACTGAAAAGAAAACATTTGTAGAATATAAAGTTGTTACTGATTATTATATCTGGGATAGTACTTTCCATGACTGAAATCCTATCCTAAAGTAATGGTATCCTTTGACTCTGCTGAATATCCTGGAGATATACTTGGAATGTCATTGTATATCCTCAGATCGTCAACCTACACTGAAAGTGGAGAGGATTTAAGTAAGTGGATATATAAGGTAGACTGGGCTTATGCAATCCAACAATGTCCAGACTCAAAGAAGATCACTAGCAAATGTGTCAGCAAAAAAAAAAGTTTCAATAGAAAATGGATTCTCAAAGGTTTACGTTTCTCCAACACAAACCTTTGAAAATAAGTATACAAGCGATACAGCTTTGTTTGTGCCATTGAATCCCTTTGGAATTTCAGATTCTCCAGCATACAAAGCTTATGAATAAATAAATAGGGTCTATTACAAATCCGAAACAAATATTATCGATAATAGTTTAATATTGAATGAAAATATTCTCGGTCTTTATTCATTCCTTTGATTCCCTAATGCACTTGAGCTGAATCTTAATGACATACAACTTACACCACCATCTATCTTTTGAAAACTCTGACACATCTACAGTAATGACATTATATCCTAAGCTGCGAAGTTTCATTGTTATGATTGGGAAGCCTTCTGGAATGATGATGTTATTGTTTACCCAGATACAATTGGCAGCATAAGCTTCGGTTTCATCAACCTCTATAATATTGAATTTCTGAAACTCTGGTTTTGTGACGAACTCTCCACATGCCAAAAGATTGTTGTTCTCAATATATGATAAACCTGTTTTTAAAATGTAAAAACCTTCTCTAAATGGACGGTTGAACCAGTCATTCCATATTTCTCAAGAATATCAATCAACTGACGTGCTCCTTCTTCATTGGTTCTTGCAGATATTCCAATAAAGAAATGAGTGCCAACCATCATGACATCTCCAGCTTCAAGCGTTTCCTGGTGCAAGGATTCTCTCTACCTTGGCGTAGTATCTGTGGATGGCAGGCTCGATGATTGTAGTTTCATCACGACGTGACTCGGCACCAGGACGAGTGATGATTGCACAATGAGGTGTGCATAGTACTGGATCCTCTACAAATACCGAGTCTGGGAAATTGTTATCCGGAGGTAAAATGAGGACATCCACATCACACTTTAGTAGGCGCTGTATATACTGTTGATGTTGCTTGACAGCTCTTTCATAATCGGGTTTACCCAAGTGACTGCTAGTGAGTCCATCTATCATTGATGGGCAAGGTAATCTTGTAATAATATGTTGAAAATTCATTTTCTATCTCTAAAGATAAACAAACATCTATTTACAAAAGTAGGTTACTTTTTATTTTTATTAAGTAAGGGCGAGGCTTTTAACCTATCAAAAAAATGTGTTAAATTTTGATTTTTGTAATCAAAATTTCGCACCAAAATTGGAAATTTGCATAGGGATCATCGGTTGGCATTGGCAGATAAATTATTACAAAGTTTGATGATATTTATATGTCCGTGGGTATTGATAGTCGGTACAGGTCGTTGATAATTTGCTTCTTGTGTGAGATATCGACAAGCTGGTGGTCAAAAATTAGCTGTATTTCTTTGTATTGGTTGTTCTTTGCAAGTAGAGTCGGTGTGAATTTGATAAATGGCTGGCGATCTTCATCTTTAAGATAGTGTTTGAGCACTACTTGGAATGAGTCTTTGTGAGCATCGGATTCTTCGGTCATGATGAATCGTAGAAGAAGCTGCAGGTTGATGTCGCTGTATGGTAACAGGTATTCGAGGATGTCGGGGTACTTTAAAGATTGGCGAATGTACTTTGCATTCATAAGTGTCGATTTAAAGTATTGGATTGTGAATTTGTGCTCTATCAAATAGATAGCTTGCTGTAGGTGTCCATTTTCAATTGAGCGACGAAGTGCATCGACGATGTAGTGGTCTCCAACTAGATTGCCTTCAACGATGTATTGTACAATGTCGATGAATCCATGCATCGATGCTGCTTTAAGTTCTGCTGGAGTACAAGTAACCTTGTGGCGTTCAATTAGATATTTAAAGAAAGTAAATAGGCCTTTCGTGGCACAGTTATTTAATGCTTGTTCAGAATAGTGAACTGGCATTTCCTCGAGGAGTTCTAAGAGTGTGCTCGACATGGGAAATGTAGAGATGTCAATGACACTCTCGTTGTGCTGAATAATACCATGTTGATGAAGCATACGAACTGCTTGCTCCAAAAACGGATAGCGCGATAATCTACGTTGAAATAAAAAGTAGATGTCATCAATCAAGACGTTCATACGAATGCGTTTATCTAGTAGCATTTGAATGGCTTTTAGATATGAATCGCCATCAATTAGAGAATCTTCATTTTCATCGACATCAAAGTCCAATGGATCTGGTAATTGTATATCGATATCAGGATAGGTGCTAATTAGAAACGATAGAGTATCGAAGTTGCCTAGACAAATCGACGCACCTATTGCGCTTCTATAATCGGTTTGAGCAAACTTCTGTGGATTGCTAATGATGTATTCTATTACATCGTCAAGACTATTCTGAATTGCAAATGACAATAGGTGTGTAAAGTTACAGTCAAAGTATTGGTTGTTGAACAAACGCTCCAGTAGGTCGATCTCGCAGTTTTCAAGGCTCAGTGCCTCCAAGGTGCAGCGGTGAGGGCCTTTGTTTGGTGTGAGTTGATCGACGATATGATTGATAATAGCAGGTGAGGATTTAATCAATGCTTTCTGGATGTGCAGATTTGTAGGTTCTGTGTATTGGAGGATGACCAAGAAAGAATCAAAGTCAGCACGATCAAAGATCTTGTAAATAACTTCATTGTCCACCCTAATCTCACGCTTATCGTATTGCTTCAAAACGAGATTGAGAAGCGTGGATGAATGCATTACGGCATACACGAGCATTTTCGGGTGGAACTTGATCTTCCTACGCTTGAACAGAAATTCTGCTGCATTATGGTCACCTATTTTCAGTAGGTTCAACATGAGATACTGCCAGAGATTGGTACGAGGTAAACCATGATCATGATAGAATAGCTTTAAATGCATAGGGAGATACATCTGCCTGTAATATCTTAGCACTAAATCATATTTCTTCTCACAATCCAATGCAAGTGATTCGTCGACAACAACGCCGTCTTTCATCGTCAACTTTAAGTCAAAGTCCAAAGTATCAATGTCTGTATCTGAATCGGTATCATTAAAGAATTCCGAATCTGAGGCATTTAGATCGGCCATGTTTGTCATATAGTTGGGGTCGGTCTGTAAGTTGAGTGCGATCAGATACGGTATGAGTGCAGCCAGCAGTCTGTAGTTCTGTGCATGTATAACAGCTTCAATAAAGTGACTATTATAAATCGCCTCTACCTTGAATGAAAGCAGCAGCTTGAAGATCTCGACATTTCCTTGCTTGATAATGGTATACAATTCCCATAGTGAGAACATACTACCTTCACATTTGGAGAACAATTTGATATTGTCCATCAAATAGTTCACAGCCTCTGTGTTCCCCGTCAGCATGGCCTCTTTCAATGTTGTAAGTGGCAAGAGCTTCTCTCTATCCTGAGTGTGGAGACCATCAGCCTCATGTGCTTCGCAGTGATTGAAGTAGTCGACAACCAAAGATATATTTTTGTAGAACAGATCGTTTTCTTCCATATCTTAGTAGTGTAGGCAGTGATTCATTCTCCAAGTCAATACCTCGTTTAGGTTTTCTAAGTAATTTCCATGAAGATCTATGTAATACATAGATATATTTGAAAATCAATTTAGAAATTACAATATTGTTGATTAACCTTTTAAAAAGTACACTACATTGATCCATACTTTAAACAAAGATCTACAAAATCATAGATCTGCTTTCCTTTTGGATTAATCAGATCATTGTCAAGTGTGCCTTGTTTTTTACATCAACACCAAGCCACTGAAAAATCATCAAAATAGTGTTGTTTTTACCAAAACAAAATAGTTAACTATTAAATCACGAATCAAATAATTCATCCCTAAGCTGAATAATAAATATGGCTGATAACATTACCACTTTGAAAATCCCATCACTTTTGCAGTACAATGTCATTGATCATCTGATTGGCAACCGATTACTCTTTAAGGGTAAGCCACTTGACAAAGATATCATATGCTACTCACTGGTGTGCAAAGAATGGTACAACTACATCTCCAGGAGACATTGCATTCATTTCTTGATCAAAGACTACCGTTCTTACAACTCTGGAGACATACTACTTCCCATTAGAATACAGTCGAAAGATATTGAATCACTCTCATCAAAATACTCACTCTTCAGATTTGACAACATCAGACATCTCTACATCAATGAAAAAATAAATGGCAACATCGATGATACCACTTACTTCATTTCCAAGTTCAACAATCTTCAATATTTACACATAGACTCAGTGGGAATAGATGTGCAAATGATCACCACATTCAAACACCTTATGATTCATCAATAGTTTTGCTACAAAAAATCTGGTCTAGAGCAGTAAAATACGAGAATATGTTTCAACAAGCGAAACCCTATTACCTACCTTGGCACTTTTTTAAAAAGAGATATAATAGATACTTCTTGGTTCTCAGGCGTAATTCAGTCTATCCATTGTAGAAATGTCACCTGGGTGTAATTCACATTACTAGGTAGTGATAAAATGGTATAAATTAAATCAATTTGGTATAATTATAGTCTTACTGGTATTTCTCCTTTTTGTTATTCCTCATCGATAGTTGAAAACATTTTTTCACGCGTGATCCTTAAAGAGGAGACATCGAAGACTTCGGAGATATTTTACAGATTATCTTCTGGCTTCTCAATTATCACCTAAAAAGGTTTCTGAACGTACCAATTTTTGAGTTTGTTTTAATTAACACAAAAGACTATTTTTAATACATGTATAACATTTGATAGTTTTATGGAAATCTCCAATTTCACTTTTGATCGGATTAAATTATTTAAAAGAATGTCTAAAAAATAGATCATCCTCAAAGGAATGGAAAACCTCTCCTCTTGAATGTCAAAAAAGAGGCCACACTATGCCCATCACCTCAACGTAACCAAGTACTATGAAGAAGTGGTTCAGTTCAGAAACCGAACTCATTGCATTGATTTTATATTGACAGATTCCTGCACAGCCACAATATTGAACTTATTCAAAATGAGAAGTATTTTAATTATTTTCCCAAGAAAAGTAACCGAGGATAAAAAGAAGATTTTGATTTAATGATCATATTTATGAAAATAAATACAAATTTTTTCAAAAATCAAAAATTATGTATGAGTCTTATGAGAATAACACAAATTTAATAAATTAAACATTGTTTTATTAATTAAGTTCTTGTTCTTTTTTCATTATTTCTAATTTTATTAATTTTAGTTCACATTCATCTTTGCCAGTCAAAATATATTCTGAGTTTCAGATATTCCTTTCATAAGTGAACCAATTTTGTCGGTGACAATACCCATTTGAACTGAGATTGAAGTGAATGTAGACCAATTTACATTTTCTTAGGATTTGGTTTTTGGTTTTTTGTTTTAAGTTTTTTATCTTCAATCGAGTGCAATAAGGATGTACAAATATTCAAGTCTATTCAAATCACTTAGAAGTAAACCTACAATCTATACTACACAATATAAGAGCTATTCCACTCGGCTGGGCAACAATGCTCCACTTGCTTTTGGAACTAAATATAATTGGAATAGCAACTTCCAGTCTTACAATTTAAGAAACAACCATCTAAGAAGTTTCACTAGTGGTGTTAAATTACCTGAATCTGAAGTAAATGGAGCTAAGAGATATAAGTTTGATGATATTCTCAATGGAAGTAAAGTTAGTATGGAAGATCCCCGTATCATGGAGATCTTTGTGAAGATTATCGAGTTGGAGTTCTACGAGGAATATGAGGAGGCCATCGCTGTTGCAGATCGTATGGTCAAACGCTTCCCTGAATTGTATGATGCCTATGTTGTCAAGGCACAACTGTTGCTGGATCATAGACACGATGCTGCTGCTGCACTGGATTTGGCGATGATCGCCAACGAATCAGGATGGGAGCCAATGTACCACACAGGTGATACTGATGCTGCAGTACTAGTGGCAAGATCACTGGTCGCCTTGAATCGACACCAACAGGCAATCAAAGTGTATCTAGATATGCTGAAAAAGTCAGACAATGACACTGGAAATGCGCTCTCATTGTTGCCTCTCTTGGTGAACCGCGATATCTACAAAACAATCGCACTCCAATGGCACAACAATCCTGAATATCTACAAACGGCACGTCGCATTCTCAAACACATCAAAGAGTCTTATAGTAGACAATGGGAGCCAATGGACTCGCTGTTCTTGGGTGTGTGCGAGCACGCTTTAGGAAACAAATCAGAGGCACTCAAGTATATTGACGACGGCCTCAATAGTTATATCAAAGAAGACTACGACGAACAGACCGAACAAGAGGCCTCCATCCACGCAACCGCCCTAAAGATAAGAGATGAACTTCATCAGAACTAGGAACAAAAATCGCACTTCGTTCTCCGTTTGCCCCAACTTCTTTTTATTATAAACACAACACATTTTTGGCAAAGGAATACTCAAAAGAAATCTACAACACATTTTTATGTGACAACATTAATAATTCATCGTCACAATGATCTCTTGCAAGATACTTTGCAGGATCAAATGATTTCGTTTCTAAATTAAATCGTGAACAACTTTGTTTCAAATATTTTATCAGTAGGAGTTAATAGTAATAATGATATAGATAATCATAGCGATCAATCATAAATAAATAATTAAATAAATATCAAACATATATAATTTATGTTGACTTATTTTATCTTATATTCAATGTAAGTTCATTTATTAAAGATCATTTAGCTTGTAATAAATAAATAATTAAATAAATAATAATAATATTTATAATTAAACACTCCTTTCTAACCACTTATTATCATTGTTGTTGTGTGTGATAGTCACGTGGGGTGTTGAGTATTCATTATTATTGTTGGGTATATACCCCTTTCAAAGTACATACATATATATATGATATTCTATTAAAATTTTCAAAATTGTAGTTAGGAATAAATTGCGCTATTTATTAGTTGTACATTTATTACTATAAATATTTATAGTGTCATACAATTATTTGCACCCAAACCAATAGCAACAACAACAACAACTACTACTACAAAAATCCACATTTATAATACTATGCTTTGCAGTGAATAAAGTACTACCTTTCATTCTTATTGTATGTATGTATGAACATTGTTGTTTCTTTTGTATTGTGTTATCTTCATATTTATTTGGTTCACTTGCTTATTATACCTGATAGGTGTAGTTGGGTTAGTATTACAACATTATTACAATGCAATGGATGTGTCATCACTTGTTAACAACAACAATAATAATAATAATAATAATAATAATTCAAATTATAAATTAAATTAAAAATAATAAATAAAGATAAGATTACGATAAAGAGAGGGAGTTGTTATATATCTATAATCAAACTAATAAACAACAAACAAAACAGTCAATTATAAATTTGACCCTTTTGGTAACTAACTTCATTCCTTACTTTACTCTACTTTCTATTTTCATTTCTCTAGTTAAATACTTAGCTATTGTAATAATACATACAATACTTCCTATCCTAGGACTTTGATTGACTTTAGTTAGTAGTTCTCTTTCTATATAGATATTAGTATTTTGACGACAAAGTCAATCAATCAACCTAGCATCAAAAGATGAAGATTATATATGCAACTATATTCTTCTTTTATCACTATGCACTCTATTTTGCATTCTCATTTTTACATATCTTTAATTATACATGGAAGCTGTTCTTGTCTCTAAAATCAACTCTGACCAATAGAGTAAGTCAATCAGTGAAGGAGAATGATTTAGTATTTGTTCATTAACGTTGGATTCGATTTTAGATACCAGCTGAAGATAGAAAGAGAGTAGTTATTGTTGGTGGTGGATTCTCGGGTAGTATGGTTGCCCAGAAATTAGAGAACGATTTCCAAGTAACTCTTGTCGACACCAAAGATTACTTTGAATTCACTCCAAGTATATTAAGAACTATTGTGGAGCCGACCCACATTAGAAGCATTCAAGTACTTCACTCTCACTATTTGAAACACACAAATGTAGTTCAGAAGGAGGTAACTGGTATTCATCCACATGAAGTGGTAACCGATGACCGTACTATCCCATTCGACTATTTGGTTATCAACTCTGGAAGTAGCTACAATTCGCCTTTCAAGGAATCATCAGTAGTTGCATCAGCACGTGCCAATACACTACGTGAGAACTACTATCACATCAGAAAACTAAAGAAGATTTTGATTATTGGTGGAGGTATTGTGGGTGTAGAGCTTGCCGCTGAAATCGTCAGCCACTTTAAAGGTAAAGAGGTCACTCTGATCCACTCACAATCAAAGTTGATGAATCGTTTCCCAAAGAAAGCAATCAAATACACAGAGCAATATTTGGTTGATCACGGTGTTAGAATTGTCCATAATGAGCGTGTCATTGCACACAAAGGAAACATCTTTATCACCGACCAAGGCAGTGAAATCATTGCAGATCAGGCTTTCTTGTGTACTGGTATCGTACCAAATTCAGATATGATGAAAGCTAGCTTCCCCGATGTTATTTCAGAGTTTGGTTATATCAAAAGCAATGAGTATCTTCAAATGGCTGGAACTACTTTTTATCGCAATATCTATGTTTCTGGTGATGTATTGAATGTACGTGAAGAAAAACTTGCTCAAACTGCAGAAAGCACTGCTGATATCGTTGTCAATAACATATATGCAATGGAAGCAAGAAAGGAATCGGCAATGAAACAATATAAATCAAGTGCCAAGCCAATTTTAATCAGTTTAGGAAAGTATTGTGCCATCTTTGTTTATAAGGATTGGGTTTTCACTGGTTTCATTCCTGCACTCCTCAAAGAAGCTGTAGAATGGAAAACAATGATTCGATATTGGTAAACATTAGACAATCAACTCCAAATAAATATTGTATATGTTTTGTCACTATTATACAATGATTTATTAATCATTCTGTTTATCTTTAATATTACAATCTGGAATAGTACTTTTAAAGCTATTGCGGTTGATTTTGCTTTCTTAGCTAATGGTTCTCAATTTAATTGATCTAATTGAAATATGCTTCTTCTTGATGACGTAGAGTGAAACTCCGACAATGGCAGCGGCACCAACAACTGAGCATACCACTATAACTGGAATTTTCCATGGCTGGTTGTTGGAGCATTGTGAGTCGGAAGAGGTAACAAGTGATCCAAAGTTGGGATCTATAATGGTATTCTTTTCAAAGTGTGGAACGTTGACAGAGACCAAAAGGTTGAACTTTTCACTGTTGAGTTGTTGGTAGATGGGATCGGTAGGAGCTAAGACAGAGACAACACTATTGACAATGTTGGAGTCGACATACAGACGATTGGCGAATCTTGCAGTCATGGTATTGTCACCGGCCACCATTTGGAGATATGAAAGCGATTGTCCATCACTGTTGTCTTCAGCTGTAGTCTGGCTGGTTCTACAACCAACAGTTGTCTTGGCTTCTGTCATCGAATTATAGATAACTTGAAGAGTTGCAAGATTTGAAGAGAATGCCCAGTCTGATACAGTGATGACATACTTTATACTGTTTGCTTGAATATCTATAGTTTCACCAGCAAATACTACTTGTGTACTCTCATTGTAGATTGTCATTTGAATTTCAACACGAGCTGTATCATTAGGGAAGCGACCTACTATTTTCAACTGATTGTACACTTGGACCCTATCTTTCCAATCGATGTTTTTGAGTGAAAGAGTTTTCACGGGAGTTCCAACATCATTCAATTCACGTAGGTACACCAATTGAATGGAGAAATTAAAACCATTTCCAATGATGGTTGTTCCACCATTTGGATCGAAAACAGGGAGTGTACCAATTTCACCAGTAATATTACATGTTGGCTTAATATAAGGTTGATTGCATGAACAGAGTCCAGTTTCGTAGTTGCAGCTACCGTGACCATCACATTCACCATTTGATGTCTTGGGACACTCCTTCTGGAGTTTATAGAAGAAAATACCGCTGGTTGTTGAGAGATTGTTGACAACCACTTTAACATTAATACCTGAATCTTTTGGAGCTGTGACATTGGCAGGGAAATAACAATTGATAGCAGTATTGTTGATTAATTTTAAATGACCGCATGGTATTCCTCCAATGGATGCAACTAATCCTGTTTCCTCAAATTCATTTCCAATAATCGTAATATTTCCACCAACTCCATAAACTAAAGCTGGAGTAGTGTATAGAAGCACTGGACTAGCATAGCTGATTCGAGATGATTGGCTACTTAATCCCCACTGAATATTGAGAGTAAACCATCCTGATCCTGGCTCCACTAAACATGTGATTTGATATGGGTATTTATAAGAAATTTGAGTACAAGAGGCATCATAGACTGAGCTAGAAGAAGAAATTTTAAAAGAAGTAACTATTCTGGATCCTGAAGCATTGTAAGGATTGAAGAACATTCCAGTGACAGTAATGTTTCCTCCAACTACATGTGGATTTGGATCTATTCTTTCTACAATTGGAGTAACACTAAAACCAAATGAATTCGAATCAATTCCGCCGCAAGACACAGACATTGGTCCATTGGCTATATCCATTGGAAGTTCGAAAGCCAAATAGAAGCCATTTCCTGAAGTTGGAGTCATTTCCAAATTACCAATGGTAATGATATTATTGGTAAGAACATCATCAAAGTTACCACCCAATATCTTAACTGTAGTTAAATTTTGAGAATATCCATTTATGTATGGTTGAACTGAAAGCAATCCATTGAAGCTGTTCGATGAAATATTGTTTGGTCCAAGAGTGAGATATAATGTATGTGTACCAGATGGGAGTGGTGGAATTGTGGCAATTATTCTTGAATGGTTTACAGCAAGAGTAAAATTTGTGATCTTGATTTGGTCGACATAGAGTGAAATAAGATTTACATCATTGAAGAAGTTTCCTCCATCAATAGTTGTAATACCCCCGAGTGGAGAGACTGGTGTTGCTGAGTAAATGGCTGGCTTTTGGTAATCAAAATTGAGTGGCTCAGCAGTCTGTACACCATCAATCTGTAGATATGTGAAGTAAGTCCCACCATAGTTAGGTGGAGAAAAGAAAGTTATGCTAGTAGTATCATAAAAATCATCACGTTTAAAGTAGTATCCAGTAACTCCATTAGTGATAGTAGTGTGTGTGTATGTGCTAAAATAGTGTCCACATCCATTTGGATTAAGTTTCAAAATGATTGGTCCACCTGCTGTGGAGAAAGATATCTTGGATATTCCACCTACAAAGGAGGGGATTGCACCACCATATTGCATCATTGATGAATAATCATGGTTTTCAGAGGTAGAAACGAGTGTAGGGGAAGCGCTCTCAAAATCCATGACAAATGGTGGTGGTGCATTTGGATAGGTAGTAAGGCCACCATAGATTGAGATTTGGGTGTCTGTATTAAGCATGTAGATTAAGTTATTTTTGAAAGTGCATGGGACCCAAACATTCCAATTAATTGAATTAGGAACATTTGCCTGTACAGTCTTAAAGAAGGTTGCCATGAATTCGTTATCGTTTGGAGGATAATAGAGTTGACCAGGATTATTTGCAGCAGTCGACATCGAAGAATAGTAATTTAGTGCTACCGAATAGGGCATTCCTGAAACTGTACCACTGTAGAATTTGTTTGATTTGCTATAGTCTATTAATAATTTATCATTAGTATCTTCATTTCGTACTGTATGGATGACTGACAATAAACTTACAAAATGGAATGAATTTGAAATAACTGATAGCTCCATTTACATTGACGGAAATAGGTAATAGTCGATTAGTAGAAGTAAGGTCATCGCTCAAACTACATGTGATCATATTGGCCAATACAAGTTTTAGATTTCTACATTGCTTCTGGGAATTGGCATATAAAACTTGGATATTGGAAGCAGAATTTCCAAAATTCGTACCAATTAGTGTGATTGTTTGGTTTTGAAGGTAAGCTGGATATACAACATCTACTTGTGGGAATCTATAGTTGAATGTGTATGTAGAAGCATTAACAATACCGTCGAGCTTGAAGGTATAGATTCCGGGATTGTTGGTCTGTATTTCATAGGTGGCATTGATCTTGTACAATTGTTTGAAGATTGCATTGACAGTTTCATTCTTATTGTTGTACAATGTAATGGAATTGGGTGGTGTTATCGTAGTAAAGTTGGAAAGGATGAATCTGTTTGAATTGACTCGCTGGTCATCAGGTTGTAAAAGAAAAGGCTCGTCCATTCCTCCGTATTCACAAATATAAGGCATAAATGTGGAACATGATTTAAAGCCCCAATAAGGTAATCCCGTGTCATTACCATAGACATGGATGCAGTTCTTCCAAGGGTCGAGGCTTGGTTCGTCTCCTCTCCATGGTGTGTAAGAATAGGATCTTTCATTTATAAAATCATAGATGATGGTTCCCGCCTCAGGACCTGTCTCAAAGGAAATTGTACCATTCACACCATAACCAGAGATCCACATGTTTATATTATATCTTATAAGTTGATTAGTGACAACATAATCCCTATGATATTTTTAATTGATATTTAGTACTGAATGTTCTTGGACTTTCTGGATATTTCAAACATACCATTCCTGTTTCGTAGAAAAAGTTGCCAAGTATCCTTTTCTTCCTAGATAGGTTCTCTTAGAACATATACTTGCTGCTCCAGATTTAGTGTCTGAGCCTGCAACATACTCATAATGGTGTCCAGTTACAGGGTTGAGCAATTGAGCTCCGACCAAACCACCCGCCGTTGCTATTAATAAAAGTACAAATGTTGATAATAGTATCAACGAGGTAATATTCATTTTTCAATGAAATTAATTAGATTTGATTCCTATCTTTTGAAATCCAAAAAAAATATTATAAATAAATAAATAAATAAATAGTATATTTATATATATAATAAATAAGGTATATCTTCAAAAAGGTGTTGGTCTTTTTTGTAATCCAAACAAACCAAATCAAGAATAAACAAAAAGTTGGGAACTAGAATATCTAGTATTACAATTGAATGGGTTTGATTTGATTATTGGGAAGACTTCTTTCTTACTATGATAGAGATGTATTAAAATGATTCTTTTAATTGAACAATGATAACCTAATGGGTTTTATCAAAACTCTGATAATTAGCGGATCTTCCACAAAAAAAAAAACACAAAAAAAATCTATTTAACCCTATGAAAAAAAAGGGTCGATTTTTGTGATGTTTAAATTTTTGTGTAGGCTGAAGCTTTTTTTGTGGTTAATTGTTTTTTTTAGATATTTGTAATAAATCGACCTTTTGAGCAGGTCCACAAATGCAAATTAAAAAATATCTTCTTTTTAGTATTTTATATGGTTTTTCAATAAAATCTTTTAAATTTAATTAGTTTAATATTCAACATCAAATATAATCGCATCATTAAAAGACATCTTTAAAGTTTATATATTTACAAATACATAATAGTATATATCAGAATTAATCTCAAACTTTTGGTTTGTTTACAATATCATTTATCATATGGTTCCATTTATAAAACTGGTACCTATGTAGATTTTTAATTGAAATTCCTGAATGTTGAGTTGTCATTCGCGAACAATGGTTTATAATTTTTGTTTTTTCCAATTCCATAAAAGACCACAAAAACATATTGAAAATTAAAAAAATGAAAAAACATCATCATCCCAACCTGTTAATGTTCAACGATAATATCTATATTATTAATATTAGATTCGAATCAACAACATATACATACAACGACAACAATCATTCTTTTTGTTGAAATTTGAAATGAAGACAGTTCAGATAAATAGCAATGATGGTTTGAAAGTATCGTCGGACAATTCCTCCGAAGTGAAAGTTGATGAAAATGGACATTGTTGCGTTATAGGTGTAAAAGGTTCAAACTACTCAGACGAGCCTATATTAGATTTACATAAAGATGCAAACTCTATTGAAGAATTAGATTGTTTGCTGCAGTCGAGCGACAAAGTTATATTGTTCCTATCTGCGAAATGGTGTTCGCCCTGCAGGATATTGTCACCGATTTTCGGTGCACTCTCTGAAGATCTTAGTTACAAAGATATTCTATTCATTAAAACAGATACCGATCTGAATCCAGTAAGCTACAACCAAAAGAGACTCTGAAGTGAGGATGTAGTATCTAATGGTTGTCTTTGTTTTTTTAGGATCATCCCATAGTTCGAGAAGCAACAGGTGTGCCTTCATTCATTACATTTTATAAGCAACAGCAATTGGATAGTTTCAGTGGCAGAGATCATTTAGAGTTAAAGAGAGTTTTAGACAGATTAGCTGCGAAAAAACCAGATACAAACGAACCAAGCATATAAATACAGAGAGAAAGAAATATATCAAATAGAAAGAAGTAAGAAAAAGTATATGTATGGTGTAGTAATATTATTTAATTTTGTTTGGAGTTCAATTGTTGCTGTGAATATTCCCAAATGACAATGGATGCACTAACATGAACGTTCAAAGATCTAGTTACGCCAAATTGAGGAATCTCGATGCACTAAGAAATTTAGTAGATACATGTAAATAAAGAAATTGTATATAGTTAAAATAAGGAAGGTTATTAGTTGATTTGAAATGTTGTTGAAACCAATACAATTTGTTACATACATAATCTACTAATTCTAAATACTCTGCTGGAATACCATTTTGTTCTTGTCCAAGAAGTAACAGACATTTTTCTGGGAATTGGAATGTTGCAAGATTCTTACTTTGACTTGTTTGCTCAACACCGAGAATCGAATAACCGATAGCCTTCTTGGCCTTGAGGTAGCTGGAAAGATTTTGACGATTCACCTCGGTGATTGGCACCCACTTATCGGCAGCCACACTGACACGTTGGAATTGTGGGTCACTAAGCAACTTGATGTTTGGAATTGCAACTTCTTCGGCATTGAAGATCTCACTGGTTCTGATTAAACCAGCAATATTTGGTGTATTCTCAATAAATGTACCAACAATAATCATTGGTTGTCTTGGTGGACGAGTATTATTGTTGTTACTGGTATTGTCGACCAACTCCTCAAGTGATGACATTGTTTGCTCCCAAGGGATGATTCTCTTTTGGAAATCATCGATTTCAGAATCATCTTGATTTGGTGGAATGGTTGTGGATTGTTGTTGAGTTTGGTGACTTCTTGACTGGAATTGAGATTGGAAGTCTTTTATGAGTCTCTTGGCAACATCCAGCAATGACATTGGAATGACTGACTCGTCTAGTGCTAGACTTTGGGAGCCATCTTCTTCATCTTCTTTGTCAGCTGCAGCACCTGACTCGTCCTCATTTTCTTCGTTAGCCACGATGCTTTCAGCATTGTTGACAGTGAATATATTGGATGGGAGCGATTGCTTGATAGGATCATCATTTTGGATAAACAACGATTGCTTTTCTCTCAAACGCTTTTGTAGGGTATTATTATCCAGGTAGTTATACATTGATTGTAGTATTTCATTTTGATTCATTTGCTCTAATATTTTGTACTCTGGTGATAATGACGAGTTAATAATGGATATTAGAGATGAGAATAGTTTGGAATAGCTTACTTCTTGAAATGATAGTATGAATAGCTAGTTGTGTACAAGTACGAACAGCATGATGGAAATCAGTAGCCCATGGAATGATGGATTTGAAAAGTAATGCAACTGTTTCTGGATCTGGTTGCTCTTGATTGAGGAGATGATAGAGATAAGATGTTGAAATGATGATGACTGATGCAGCAATTTGGTAGTCGTAGTTAGAGTGATTCAGTTTGGCAACAAGGAGTCTGGTCACCGTTGAGGCTGAACCAGTTCTGATGAGAATATTAACAATGAAAAGCTGAATTAGGTAACGGACGTTGGGGTGGTTCTTTACTTCTAGAATTCGCCACATCATTTCTGTCACAACTCCGATGTGTGCAATGGAGATGGGATCGGCTGAAAATACTTTTTCTACATGTGTCAACGAGCATAGAGTTCTCCACAATCTACATTTCTGTTTGTTTGTCTTGCTTTGCTGGGAGTATTCACGTTGGGAGAGTTCACCC
This sequence comes from Heterostelium multicystogenum, assembly GCA_003667245.1. NCBI lineage: Eukaryota > Evosea > Eumycetozoa > Acytosteliales > Acytosteliaceae > Heterostelium > Heterostelium multicystogenum. The sequence continues at coordinate 17,479 of RCNN01000517.1, forward strand.
TGAATATTTAGCTCCAAAAGTGACAGCATCAATCTCTGTACGAATCTCACTGCTACATCGCTCTCTGTTGAGGTTTGATTCAACTGACTGACAAACCACCTTACTATGTATCCATGATTGCTGGCCATTTTGCTAGTATGTTGATCGACGTTGGCTGGCAAATCGACTTGATATTGCTGTTGGTCAGTGTCTTCCGTTGTCAAAAGACAGAGACTAATGATATCATCAAGGAAAGTGTCCAGAGTTTCGAGATGTGTTGACCAAATGGCACAGCAGTGGCTGAGTAGGGCGCAACTGATTCTGGCAGACTCACCCCACTCGGAAAGTGTTTTACCAAGATATTCCTTGACAAGTGGAATTGTAGATGGGCAGTGGAAATAGAGTGGATGGAATAGCAAGTTGATATAGGAGGAAACAATGACAATGGATTTTCTGGAACAGTCAGAGAATGCTCTGTACGCGAGTTGGAACAATTTCATCATTTCATCTTCATTCTTTAGGATTGGCAGGTCTAAGCGCTCGTAGTCAGCAGCCTGATCGGGAGTCACAGAGAGATTACATCTGACTACAGTAAGCAACAATGTTTCGTAGATTGATGCAAGTGAGTTGGGTGTAGCATTGTCAAGTGTATCGAGAGCGTATTCAAACACGAGCTGGCATATGGTTTCAATTTCTTCAACATCCTCCTGATCGGATCTGTCTGATTCGACAGACATCTGTAGAAGGTCCAAAATACAAAGCCAACGGTTTTCCAGGAGTTTTGGAAGTGTCAGAGTGGATCCTGCACCTCTTTCAACTCGAAGCTGAAGCATTTGCAATAAGAATTCTCTTGAAACTTCCTTGTTTCTTTCAGCTGAGTGACAACGATGCCAAACCAAAAGCATCAAACTGATCTGACGAATATCGAATTTCATTGATTTGTTTATGTAGCTTTGAAGCATCTCCTTGCAGGATTGGGCGAGATGTTTTGAATGAACTATGTTGTCCAGCAATAAAATCAACGAGCATCTCTAACTTTTTAAATTGATTCTGCAGTTGATCGTCTCCATTGGAATCCAAAGATATTTGATGAAGATTCTCCGGAAGCTGCTCAAAGTACGATTTGAATATTTCCGTAGATGCGCCAACAATAGTATCCGAAAAGATCTCCTCAGATTTGAAGAGTGTTGGATTCTCTTTAGCGATGGAGTCTATTAATAGCAAGGAATCTACAGTTATGCGATCAAGTATTTGTAGCTTATAGCTTTCCAACTGTTGCTCTGGATAAAATCTAAGCAATCTTGCCAAACTTGAGTAGTCTTCAAGATTGCTATTGTTGGTAGACGGAATATTCTCCAAAAGATATTGGCTTATCCATTCGGAATTGGAACGATTCAATACTTCAGTAAGTTGAGTGTGGAATTCGTCAATCATTGGCTTGGGACACAAAGAAAGAATCTTGACAAAGTGATGCTTGTATAGGGTCGATTGATTGCCAGCTGGATGCTCTATCTCTGCAAGTAGCATCAATACACGCTGATATAAATATATATTGGATGGTGCATTTGGAATTGGATGAGTCTCCAAAAGCATTCTTAACTTTTCGATCAACAAGTCTGATATGACAAGTTTACCAATATTGGCTTTAGACTTTACCAGTGAAATCATAACCTCTACCATCATAATTACTCCGTTGGTATCATTCATTGATGATACTACCAAAGTAAGTATATGATCAAGGAATTCACTGTTGTTTCCATTATCCTGTTTGACAAGCTTCATTGTCTTTTCAAAGAATAGAGTGAGATAGTCGAATAGCTCTCTCTTTCTGAGTGCAGATGGGGTCAGCTGTTGAGAGCTATCGATGACATGCTGTTGAACTACAAAGTCAGGACCATCAATTGACTTTAGCAGCGGAGTTAAAAGAGTTGATAAGTTCATTGAACCAGAAGCAATAGACTGTGCCATGTCGAAAGAGTAAGTAGTCAAAAGATCGACAATAACACGACGTCTAATGTTTGGATTGATATGAGTGAAGCCACGGTGAATGAGTATCATGATCCAAAAGCTAGTTTGCTTGTAGTCGCCAACAGTAGTGAATGAAGTTGAGGCACTAGCTAAACGTGACAATTGAGCCCAGACGGGTTTGAAAAGATGCGATTTTGTCTCATTGAATGCTTCATACATTGAGAAGTACAATGTCCATTGCTTAGTATTGAAAGGCATCAGATGTTGCCAGCAATTTGCTGGCAGAGAAATGAAAGTCTTTAAAAGGTGTAGTGATTGTTTTCTTGGGACATTATCGGTATCTATTAAACTAACGAAAAGAACATCAAAGAACTCTGGCATAGATAGGATATTGAATGATTGATGTTGTTCTTGTTGCTGTTGTTGTTTCTGATTCTTTGACTTGACATTGATAATAGAGCTGATAAACAGCTTATGGAATCTAAAGAATAGCTTCAATCGTTCGTTTCTGTCTGATTGTTGTTGAAGTATTGAGTTGTATAATTGCTCGAGCCAAATGCTTTGTTGTTGCGCTGTTGTAGAGTTGATAATGATTTCAATGGCATTGAATGAGTTGCTACGAATCAAAGAGTTCTGAGACTTGAGATTGCTAAACAGCTTCTTAGCCAAGACAGTGTTGAGAAATTCCGTTGAGAGCAACTGGTTCGTTGTTTTTGAGAGTAGTAGTTCATTTAGTAGATTCAAGCTATATCGCTGTAGGAATCTGTTGTTGGAACCTTCGTCTTTTGCATCTTCTTTCAATATTGCGTCCAATAGAGAAGATGAAACCACAGTAGGATTGGCTCCATCACCGCCAACAATCGACAAACTGACAACCAACTTGGCAAGCAATGATACCTTTTCATCCAACTGATCAATCTTTTCCTCACTAATCGCTGATTGTCTGATGAAATAGTCGATAATATTGTTACATATATCGACTACCTTTGGGGAGGATGGTAATGCAGCAGCAGTAGATGAAGATGTCACAATTTCAGATAATAATATCAACAAGAATAATATATAATCATCTTTGCTGGTGGCTGCAAGGCTATTACTTTCATTAGCTGCAACTTCAAGCTGAAGCTTCAATGCATCTACTATGTCATTTAATAATAAACTCCTATCCTGATTTACAGAGAGCAATATCATTTGGACAATGGTATGAATGATCTGCTTTGACTGTGATAGTTGCAACACATTATTATTACACTGATAAATGGAATATAGTAGACTTTTCAACTCCATTCTTTTCTTAGATTTAAATCCAAATAATATATCTAAGATCTAAGATATAGGATAAGACAACTATATATCTCTATCTATCTATCTGTTTGAATGAGTGAATGTGGGGTGGTGAATGGGTGTGTAAACTAATCTAAAAAGAAATGATTGGCATCAAATCTGCACAATCGTTAAAAAAAATAAAAAAACCAACCAACTAAGAATGCAAAAACGGAAAATGATGGATGAAAAAACGAATATAAATAGGATGGAAGGGTTTATTTAAATATGATGAAAATATATATGAGGTTATTTATATCTCTTCTTCTGGATAATCTCCAATGTGAATATGCTTGGCACGTACGAAACAGCCATAGTTGGTGCCTTGGCATTCGAAATAACGCTTTCCTTTGAGTGATCCATCATTTTTGCCCTGTGGGAAGTCGAGGGCAACACCGATCCAATATCCAGATGCGGCACCATCGACCTTTCCTATATATGCAACAGTTCCAATACGTCCTAAATTATCTGATATAATCATACAACGTTGATTCAGCTTGATATCAACTGGCTCAATTTCATTCTCATCTACATTTGCCTTTGGAGCTGCTGCTGTTGTTGAAGTATTTGATGACTCATGTTGTTGTTGCTCTTGCTTCCATTTTCTATAAGTACCCTCACGTTGGTTGTATTCTTCCTCTGACATCTTTACATGAGGTGTACTCTCTGTATCTTGAAGTTGTGCAACAAACGAATTGGGATCATTATCGATAACATGAATGTTGAGTCCGCTCTTGAGCTTCTCTATGTTTGAAAGCAACTGTTGTTCATCAGAATCCAAAGTCTCGACAACAATAGTGGTTTTATCAGCTTCTCTAAGTTGTAATTTCATAAACTTGACATCTGTACCAACAAATCTATGTAGCTTCATTTTAAGTTGTTAGAAGTGAGTCAATTCGATCAAACCAATAGATGACTATACCGTATATAAATATCTATCTATCTACCTTTTCTTTAAATTGTGCAATGGTTTGGTCCAATTGAAAGTTCTTCCAGTTGTTAGCACCCAACATATCACCAGTCAACACAGAATGTGTAATCTCAAGTCTGACCTGACCCTCTGGTGCCTTCAAAGTTGAAGAATCTGTCTGATTGTCACCAATAATATAGTTTCTAAGATTATCGTAATCACTTCCCATCTTTATTTATATCAATTAAAACCAATAAATAATTAAAATATCGATAAAGCTTTGACTTGGGCAATGTTCATGAACTTTTGATCAAAAGTTTATCAAAAAATATTAAAAATATATGGTGTGTCCTCAATTTATATTTTTTAAGAAAGCCGATAGTTGATGCATTTTATTCAAAGAAAATATATATGTTGGACTGTCCATCTGGTTCCATAATCTCCATAATGAAGGACAATACCCCAGCCACAGAATTCAGTCACTATCACCAATTGACACACAAGTAATACTTATTAGCTATGGACCCTAATTCAAAGGTCGAAATAATCTTGACTCCTAGAAGTCTGTAATCGAATCACAAAACGATCAAGTGGATAATGATCTTATAAACTAATTAGATAAAAAACACTATAGATAAAGGAGTGGTTTACATTAGCTGGATTTAACTATTGAGCAAATCCATTTGTTTAATTTATTTGCAAACCAATCTTGATTAATATCTCCTGATGTTGCTGGTGGTTGTTATTATTGATATTATAAAAATTAAGCATCGAATATTTGACTGTAATTCTCAAGTATATGGGTTATGACTTGACTACTTGAATCCAACATAATAGATAGAACGTTTTCTTCTGGAGACTTCATCAAACTTGGACCAAACATTAATCCCAAATTATGAGCATGCATCATATTATTTGAACTATGCTTGACAACATCGACCAAAAACTTCATCAGTTCCTTAATTAAACATTGATTATATTCTGGTAGTCCTTGAATAAGCAGTTTGATCGCGTGTGATTTCTCATTTTCATTCATTTCTAGGTTGTTAGTTAGTTGGCTGCAGGTTTTTGACCGTTATTAGAATGCTACATACTCATAGTCTTTATAAAATCATTATGATATTTGAAAGTAAATATTGGTACAGATAGTTGTCTTAAAAACTTTTTTAGTGTGCTCGAAACAACATGCACACAACAATCGGTTGGAATATCGAAGCCATGTTGTAGTAATGATTTCATCAATGTTTCAACCTCTGATTGATTACCACCAACTCTAAATAGACCTTCTGTATCCAATGCTAAATAAAAGTTGAAGAAATAAATTAGGATATGGAATTATTAATAAGATAATAAATTAAATACCTTTATCAACCCATAAAAAGTTGATACATTTCGTGACCAATAGTGGAATCTTTCTTATTGTCCCGTCTCTATTGTTCTCTCTTTGGATCACTGCTTCCAATGTCATACCCATTGGAGTTTTTGGTGCTGAACTCATATCTGCAGGTTGACTATAGCTTCTATTTCTCTGAACCTTTCTATCCTTTGTAACATCCTTTGGTTTCTGTAATCATCATTAATAAGTATTTGATTTCAAATCGCGATTACTTTCAAGTTGTGACTTACAAGTTGAGCTGCGGGCTTGACAGATAAATTATTAAATGAAATTGGACCACTACTTCTGGTGGTTGTTAATTCAATAGTATAATTCTTGAGCAAATCGGATTTATATTTTTCGACATTGTCATGTATCGCTGACAACTTTTCTTCAATAAATTGCTTGTAAAACTTTGATTTCATCTGAGTCCCAGAAGATGGATGGAAATTGGCAATATCTAGAAATTTATCATTGGGTATTTGATAAGTATAATTTATGATATCAATCTTAATGACTGAGTCCTACCTTCTTTTGTAAAAAACTTTGATTTCCTTTGTTTTAGTTTTTGTGCTCTAAATTCCTCGGGATTGTCTAGCATCTTTTTATATTCTGATGAAATTGCTTCTTTAAATTGATTTGCTTTATCGTTGGACTTGAGTGATCCTCCTGCTGTTGCTGCCGATGCTCCTGATTGTTTACTTGGTGATTTGAGTGATCCTGTAGAGGGAACTCTTGATGCTACTGGGGCATTACCTCCATTGATTGCGCTTACGTTGATGGTTGGGACTTTGATATCTGGATGGATAATTGTTGATTCAGAACGCTCGTGTCGACTCAGGATGATAGATGATTTATTTACAGCGCTGACTGAGATTTCGACCTCTGGCTTTGCAGAAGCTATTGTGTAGCTGTATGCACGACCAGTTGATGGAGACTTGAGCTCCTCCTCTTCTTCTTCGACTATACTACTGTTAGTGCTGCTGCTGTCATCCGGTACCAAGCCACCATCTTCATCGTCTTCTTCATAGGACTCGTAGCTCTCGCTGTCCTCCTCTCCAAACAGTACGTCTTCCTCCGACACATCCTTGATAATGACTTCACCATCAAATTCGTAGTCTCCAAGAGTGTCGCGCAGTTGCTCAAATGAAGATTTTAATGGATTGGAAAGATTGGTCGGTGAGATTGGAGACAAAGGTGATGTTGGAGTCGTACTTGGAGTAGTCGATCCACTGGTTGAAGTATTTGCGATTGGTGATTGTATAGGCGGAGAAGAAGTAGATCTCTGGTGATGTGTCGTTGTCAAATGTTGACTCTTTAGATAATTAATTTGTGAAGAGGTTGGTGTTGTTGGTGTTTTACTGCTATTTGCTGTACCTGTTGATGGTGTAACACCATTGAAACTCTTTATATTACTCATTTTTACTATGACTATTCTAACTAATATTAATAATACAAATTTACTGTTAACCTATATGATTCCTAAATACAATAATAGACAGTGGTGTACTATAAATATATAGGAATTTGAAAACAAAACAGTCCTTTCTAATTATATAACTAAATATTAAAAGAAAGTGAAAGTGAAATTAGATGAAAGAAGATAATGCTGATGTTGCTGTTGGTGTTTGTAGTTAGAGTTATAATATAAATAGAACTGCTCTGTCCTCTGTGCTCAAATCAACCTTGGTAGCTCTGTGCTCGAATGCGTGATTTCAACTACTAACTCCTGAATACTATGTTTTGATGGATGATTGTTTATTGGTTAATATAATCCTTTTTTAGATATCAACAACAAAGTGTATTCTATTTGAATTGAATTGAATTGAATTGATATGATATGATATCAGTATTATTGTTTTTAATATAAAATAAGGTGTCTTGTTATATGAAAATGATGTATATACACATGCTTATGAGTGTGCTTCAATTGACGTATTGTTGTTTGATTGACCAACTTGGATGGGTGATACCACTGATGATAGAATTGAATCTTGATTTTTACAATTTGATTATTTATAATTAAATAACAATGGTTGATAAGTGTAAGTGATATTGACACCAATCACTAGTGGTAATAGTGCTAGTGGCAAAAGGTGGTAACAGTGATGATGATGTTGTTTACTGTTGCAACCATTAAATCCAAAATCCAACCATTCAATCAAATCAAATCAAATCCAATACAATTCAATACAATACAATCCAATTATATCAAATCAAATATATAAATATATATATATAGTATTATAATTAATAATACAACATATTATATATTGTATAGACAATTGATATATTACTTTTGTCTAAATATAATTATATTATACTACAATCAATCTCTATCTCTATCTTTATCCCTATATCTAACCTACCTATCTCTATTATCTATGCTGCTATCTCTATTACAATTGTTACAATACAATATATCAAATATAAAGATAGACTAAAATTGGTAGAGCAGTACACTACTATATATCTATTGATGATAGAATTGTCAATGTTAATGCTATTGTTGTTATCGTTAGGTTGCTTGTTGTTTCTATTATTATTAATAATAATAATTCTATCTAAGTGGGAAATTGCCTGTATAAGTTGGTTTGTGGTTGAAGGGTGATAGTTGTGTTGTAATTATTCTAATATGGAATTGTGGGGTATTACTCGAATGACTAATAATAATAATATTATAAATATAAATTATTGATGTAAATATTTTTTATAATGAGATTATTATTATTATTCTTTATTAAATTTATAAAAAACAAAATAAAGTTTAATAATAAATTAATTGATTTGATATTTTTATTTAAATAATAATGTTAATAATATTTTAGTTTGAGGGATATAAATATTTATAGTATAATGTAATTTACTTATTTATTAAAATAAAATTTTAAATATTATTTTAAAAACGATCTTACATTTGTTGTTTTTTTTAAATATTATTATTATTATTCTTATTCGTTTGTTGTTATGTTCTATTATTTTATTTTATGCTTTTTGTCTTTATACGTTTTTATTTTATTTTATTATAGGAATTAAAACTAAACACTTTTTACTCTTGTTCTAACTGTTTTTAGTGTGTGTTCATTTTACTATGAATCAATTAATTAAGTAATGATTATTATTATTATTATTCACACTTTGTAGTACAAAGTTGTTGGATAGTGATAGCTGTAATTAATTTTTAAAATTAAAAATATTTATCATTGACCAAGATAATAATTTTGTTAATTTTTTACAATTTTTCAAATACCTTATGATAACAGATCTGTTATGAGATATTGGGTGTTTCGGTGGCTCGATATCATTTCGGTAGACAAGAAATCTTTAAAGTTTGTTGTGTGATCAACAACTACTTTGGTATTATTACATTACTTTAACGAATTCAAAGTTTTAAGATAAATCAATTGTACAAATAGGAACTATATATAAATTGTTATGATATGATAAGATAAGAAAAGAAAAGATTAAGACAAAGACATATTGGATCTAAGTAGAGTAGATGATTATGATTTCTATTTCTATAAATAAACAAACAAATAGATTCAACAAAATTAGTGATTCATCAATATATGCTTATATTGTTAACATGTGACAATCATAATAACTTTGAGTATTATTATTATTGTTTATTCTATTTCAACTTCGAAATTATTTGTTGTGTCGAGATATCTTATCATTTTTTCACTTGTATCCATTTGTAAGGTATAGTAAAGTGATGGTAATACATTAATGTATGAACTTGTGGCATATTCATATTCACTTGCGACAAAGATAGTGAGAGTATCGTGACCTCTGCTGGGGTTGAAATCGACAGTAAAATTATTCATTAGCCTAAAAGCACTGATTGGTGTTGTTTGACTAACTCCATTGATGTTAATTGTCTGGGTAAGACCAACATTATATTCTTGGGCCTGTGGGTTTATGACCTGAAATTGACCAGCACCAACTGGTTGCGTGCCCTCTTGGAAATTAGGTAGAACATATGATTTTCCAGGTTGTGCAAGTGTTTTCACAGTTGGTTGGAAGACTGTTCCTTTCTTTGGTTGTACATAAGGACATTGGTAAAGTCCAAAGTCTGTTGATTTCCAGGTCAATTTATTTTCATTCAGAGGAAAAAAAGAAGCCCAAACAACATTGGCAGGTTGACTATCAAGGAGGTTTTTGGCAATACACACTTTCACTAATTAATTAATTAAATATATATATTTAGTTTAATAATTCAGTTCCAATTTTATAATACTAACATATAGAATGACATACATCTTTCATTTTTAAATAGAGCTAAAGCAGCACTAGAAAAGTTTACTTTCAAAGTATAATTCATGTTATAAGATTCTAATAACTATATATATATAATACAAATAATTGATAAATGAGGATTTAATGAATAAATAAAACTTGTTGTATCTTTGGAGTATTTAATGACCTTTTTAATAATGTTGAATCATTGTGTGAAGCTTGTTCCGATTTGTGGTGTCAGATCGAAATGTTTTACTAATGGGTATTTTTGATTGAATTTGTAAGGGGCAAGCATTTGATCTACTCATTTCATTGAAACGCAAATAAATATTGATTGACTGAGTCGTGAGTTAAAACTACAGGCAATTAGGTTCAAAGATAAAAGATAGTTATATTTATTCAATAAATGATTGGGGCTTAATAGTACTATAACCTTGATGTTAAAATAAGTGGATAATCTTCTTTAGGTCTCAAAGAAGCACCAAATGTATCCTGTAACTCAATGTAGTCACTTTTGTAATGTCTAAGTTGGTAATTTAAGAGAATATTACCAACTCCTACATATATCTCCATCATTGCGAGATCTGATCCTACACATACTCTTGGTCCAAGACTAAATGGGAACCAATTATCATTGACTCGATTTGATTTCAAGAATCTTTCTGGTTTGAACTCATTAGGGCTTTCATAGATTTTAGGATCATGATGTATTTGATACAAGTTATGAATTAAAACAGTCTATAAAGAAATGATTAATATTCCATTGGTATTCCGGAAACAATTTCATTTAACTTACATCTTTGGGAATGAAATAGTCTCCTACCATGGTATCCTCCAATGCAACCCTGGGAATACCAAGTGGTACAACTGTTCTAAGTCTTAGAATCTCCTTGATGGCAGCCTCGAAGTAAGGAGACTGCTGGCGATGGGTATACTCAAGTCTAGATCCTGAAGATCCCACAATACTTTTGAGCTCTTCATAGATTTTATCCTGGACCTCTGGATGATTAGCCAATGTCAGACACATCCATTCAATGACTGTAGCAGATGTATCCAATCCAGCCAAGAATAGATCTATTGAGATTAATAGAACTGCTTGTTTTTCATTTGGCATACTTAAAATAAGATGATCCAATAGATCTTTTGGACTAAATTTCCAAAGAACATTAATAATTGTATATTCATAGGTTGTCTCAGTAGTAGATTATACCTACTTATTTCTATCCAAATGTTTTAGATGGTCTTCATATATTTCATCAAATATTGGAAGAGTTTCCTCAATACCTTGTTTGACAAACTTGGCTCGCAAATTGTAAAACGGTACAAGGAACTTTAAATAATCAACAATGTTACCAACTGCCATCTTTTTGATAATATCATCAATAGTCTTAGCTGCTTTTTTGGCTATAAGCTCATCCTTTTCATTCAAAAGATCCTTGCTGTAAGCATAGTTCATAATTATATTTAAAGAAAACCTTTTACAATAATTTCTAATTACAATCTTAGTTAGAATAACTATTAGAAATTGTATAACTTTTGAGTAATATCGAATGAATTATCATTTCTATCTTACAGGTTGTTGTGTCTTTGCGTATTCATCCATAGAACTTAGTAGATACTCCACATTCTTTGTCATAATTGGAATGGTAAGTTTCAGCTTTGTTTTGGTAAATGTGTTTGATACCAATTCTCTGCGAGGTCTCCATCTTTCATATTTGCACAATGCTAAATCGTTGAAACCAAATGAGAATTCTTCGAGCGATGGGAAGTTAGGGCGATCTGAAAACTTGAGAAACTCCTTGACCCAAATCTCTTTCATTAAATCCTGATCGCTTATAACCATTGTATAGTTGTCTCCCATCCAGAGACCGAATATCGATCCATATTTCGAGCTCCACTCTGAAAAACTTTAAAAGTGGATTCTTTCCAAGATACAAAAGTGATCCAAATATCGGCAATTGAATTGGTCCTGGTGGATCCTTCAAAGAGAATTTAGTATTTTTGCTAATCTAAAAGAGCAGATTTTTATTAGTGAATATTAATAGCTCATTTCTTATCCTAACCATTACAATGATATAATGATACATACAAATGATTTTATTACTATGAATATGAGTAAATAGATAATATAAATATACATTCTAATCAATCATTATCAATTAAGTTTGAGAATATTCAATCCATTTGTTGACAGTTCATTGTGTTTTTAAACAATGGGCAAAATGTATTTATCAATTTTGATTTTGCCAATGTAACCAAGAAGGTTTTGGTTTTGACAGACCAGACAACTCACATTGTTGAATGAAGGAAATTGTCAAGAGAACCGCCAAGTCTAACATATGAGAAATAAGTTATGATAAAATGATGACTTCTCTAAATAAATAGTTTTGAGTGATTCAGAATATGTATTGACTGTCTGAAGTATTCAATACTTTTATGAATCAATAGGGTATCAATGATATATATGTAGAAGCAACAAACAGTCAATGTTTTCAAGAGATAGTAAGAAGCATATTTTTATACAACTTTAAATATAATTTTACATTTATTTAAAATTTTGGTCAACTATAAGAACCTACGATTTCAATTAAAATAGTAACTATGACTGGGTTGCTGATATCATCAAATCAATGTTTTTTAGGCTTTGATTACTGAAGTGCTCAAAAAATTAAAAAAATCATTTTTTTAGCAAACAGAGAAAAAATATCTGACAATGTTGGAATAAAATTTGTTTTCGACTGGGTGTTATCATTATTATTATTATTATTACTATTACTATTATTATGTAGTTGATGATAGAAATATTACATAAATATAATACATTCAATACAATAAAATAATATAGATACAATACAATAATAATAATAATAATAATCACAAGTATTTTGTTTGGAATAGAATATTAGTAGTTACATAATCAAGACTTGTAGTTCTTTGTTTTGCGCTGTCGATAATATCATAACCGATACTACCCACACCAATATAAATAAAACAAAACTAAACAAAAAATGTCTGATTTTCAAGGAAAACTATTTGTTACTGGTATGTTGTTCTTAGTAGTAGTATTACTATTGTTGTAATTATAATGTGGTTGTGATGATTAATATATAGATTTTGATTGATCGTTATATATTATATTATATTAGTGTTACAGGCACAGAACTTGGTAATCAAACAAGAGAAATCGGCTGCTGCTGAGTTTGTTGGTGCTTTGTCTTCTCCTTTGTTTCAGGGTATTCAGATGATTCAGAACTTCTCAACCAACAATGTAAAGAAGTTGGCTCCGATCTTCACTGTACCAGGTTCACTGGTTGTGCAGGGATTCAATGCGGTTGGTGATGCCATTCGTGGTCAGACTACGGAAGCTGCGCCAACTGTAGCTTCTGCACCAGCACAGCCATCAGTTGGTATCATGGCTTCAGTGTTCTTTGAAAACAACACTGAAGAAGTGTTCCGCACCCAGCTCTCGGCCAATTTGACTGAGCCAAAATGGAATGAGTCACACACATTCAGCGTGTTTGATCCATGCTCTACGGTTCGCTTCAGAATCGTACTCAAGTCATTGTCGGAAAAGACCGACTTTTTGATTGGAACTGCACAGATGTCGTTGATTGATGAGGTACATCTCTGGGGACAGAAGCCTGTTGCCAAGTGGATCAATATCACAAAGCAGACTGCATCTTCAACCGCCGACGAGAATGGCGGAGAATCTAGCTACACTGAAGACGAAATTGTAGGAAGAATTGAGTTGCAGCTTCAATATAAATATAGAAATGTATGGGACTGTGTGTATCATGGAAAAATGCTTTTGCTCGAGAAGAAATACGACGAAGCTTTGGAAGCACTCAACGAAGCCATAGCTAATAACCCAACCAACCCTAAGCTGTACGTGATGATGGTCGACTGCTACTTGGCTCAGAAACAATATGCAAAAGCAATCGAAAGTGCAGGAAAGATTATACAGCACGACCGTGGATACATTGGCCATCTCAAGGCTGCACGTGTACTTATGGCGGCGAATCAACTAGAAAAAGCACAATCCTTCATCGACAAAGCAAAGCAAATCTCTGACAAATCAGAAGAAATCTATAATATTCAAATGGAAATATTACATTTGATTGAAGTAGACAAGATAAACAAACTTATAGATCAAGGTTCAAATGATTTCCTAAAGTATGTACAATCAATCGAATGGAATCGACGACTTTTTGATATCTATACTAATCGATTCCAACAGAGGTGAATTTGTGGCAGCAAGTGAACAATTTACAAAAGCGATAGAAATCAATCCACACAGTACAATCCTCTATGAAATGAGGGCCATCTGTTTTGTCTGTGCGAAAAACAATGCTGCTGCCATAGCAGATACAAATAAGATATTGGAAATCGATCATAATTGGCCTAAAGTCAATAATACATATGGAGGATACATGATGAAAGACGGACAAATCAATGTCATGGCAAAGAAGCGTTGGTTTGGTTTGAAATCAATTTTCCTCTTTTACTATAAAGATATTAATGTATGAAACTACTGAAACAATCATAATCATAGCATCAAAAGACTAACGAACTTGGCTGAATGTTTAGGAACTTATCCCACAAGGTGTCATCTGTTTGAATGAGTTTGGTGTTGCACCAAAGCCAAACCAAAAGGTTAAATTCCAACTAAGAACAAAGGAGCGTGAATATTATTTAAAGGTTGAGAATCCAGACGAATTCGACAAGTGGATTTCTACATTGACTAAAATCTCGAGAACCAAACCAAAGTTACCATCCATCAAGGAAATTCAGGATGGAATCATATGGAGAAATATTTATCAGAGTAAGACCGATCAAAAGACATCGTTTATGTTGCCTGAAGTAATGATGCTCCCCGAGACTCTCTTTGTCGAATCTGGACGTCTCGCATTTTCCATTGGTGACAAAATCAAAGCGAAACTTTCATCAATTCCACAGTCAGAGTGCACTGCCACTGGTTGGCTATACAAGATGGGACAGGTCAACAAAGAGTGGCAGCGTCGATACTTTATGCTTCACAACAATACTCTCTACTACTGTAAGCTTAATAACGGCGAGGAGAAGCAGCCTTCCATCACTCCAACCGGAACATTACCACTTGAAGGAGCTAAGCTTGATGTCAATCCTTCTTCCATTACCAAAGCCAATGCATTCATTATCATGACTGCACTTCGTAGAAACTTCCCAGTTGCTGCCGATTCCGAAGCTGACAAGGAACGTTGGCTCAAGGCTATTGTCATTGCAAGTGGCGCACAGTTGCCAGTTGAAGAGGAAAAGAAACCAGAAGAAATGCCAACATCAGAATCACTCTTTTCAAATAGATCCAGGCGTATCAAATCACTACGTGGTGTTCCAATGGATCCAGACGCATCTCAAACACAACAACTTTCAAATAATAATAACAATAATAATAACAACAACAACGATCAAAGCTCATATGTGAAGCCAGTCCAAACACAACCAAAGGTTAATCGCCGTATTGCGACCGATGAAATGTCAAGCTCAGAATCTAAATACTTTGCCAAGTTTGGACTAAACGAAAACACTATGGTGATGCCATCAGCACCAATTATCAACAGCAAGAGTAACTTGAACTCTTCAGTCAATACCACACCATTGATACCACCAACAACATCGTCACCAGCAAATCCATCACCCATTTCCTCCACACCATCTTCACCACACAGCTCACAACGCTCCCTCAAGTCAGTGGGAGGCAGCAACCCAACCGAAATGCCAAATCCAACTGAATACGATGAAGAAGCCGGTGAAGACAGCAACGTAGGTTTAGTCAGTGGTCGCAAGAAAGCAATCAACGACGAAACAGGTGAAGACGAAGAAAAGAGATGTTGTAGTAAATGTACAATACAATAAAACTAATGAATAAAACTATATATATAAAAGTAACCAATCAAGAACTACTACTATCTATCTATTTATTATATCTAGATATAAATCTTTACATCTTGATGGATCTAAGCTGGTCGTCCAACACATGATCAAAAGAACGAAACGATATGCACCACCAAGTGTCATAGCAGTCAGCAGAGTGTTTGTCGAACTTCGAAAAAGAGTAAAGTGAAAAAATAAAAAAAATCCAAAAAATTAAAATTTTGCAAATCGTTGAGGAGACCTCTCTGGATAAACCCAACGAATGAGATACCTATTGACTCCCTTTTTCGTATATCCTTCACACACAAGTACCAAAGATGACTGAAGTCAGTTTGTTTGGAAAATGGTAGAGTTATCAATGTTTCAATATATCATCCATGTATCATAGTTATCAACAACAACACAACAACAACAACAGCACAGGAAACAGGATAGAGGATGAGTGAAGGAGGAAGAAAGATAACTATGAACTAAAAAGAAGAGCATTATATTAACATAACAATCTTCAACGCTACACTTATGATACTACAGGTCTTTCAGAGAAGTCCAATGCTCTGATATCTCATTGCAAGATTACATCATGACCAAAAAGCAAGTCTTCTTGCCACACTCTGCTGGTCGTTACAACAAGATCCGTTTCAGAAAGGCCCAATGCCAATCGTTGAGCGTCTCGCTAACTCAATGATGATGTTCGGTCGTAATGCTGGTAAGAAGGTCATGGCCGTCCGTATCATCGAAAAGGCATTCGAAATCATCTTCCTTTTGACTGACAAGAACCCAATCCAAGTTTTGGTTGATGCCATCATGAACTCTGGTCCCACGTGAAGATTCCACCAGAATCGGTTCTGCTTGGTACTGTCAGACGTCAAGCTGTTGATGTTTCTCCAATGAGACGTGTCAACAACGCCCTCTATTTGATCACTCAAGGTGTTCGTGCTGCCGCTTTCAGAAACATCAAGACAGTTTCTGAGTGTTTGGCTGACGAATTGATCAACGCCAGCAAGGGTAGCCCAAATTCCTATGCTATCAAGCAAAAGGATGCCCTCGAGAGAACCGCCAAGTCTCACAGATAAGAAATAAGTAGTTTAATGATAGAATCATTTTACTTTATTATTTTTCATGGTGACTTTCTCTAAATAAATTGTTTAAAGTGATTCAGATATATATATTATTATTTCATAACTTATCACCTTAAATATCTCTACATTTGAAGGAAAATATTTGGCATAGATAATTAGAGTATAAAACTTTTTATATGGACCCTTATTTAGTTTAGATTTTATTTCTTTGATGGCAATATGGACAAATTCGTTTTTAGCTTGTTGTGCAAAACGTGATCAGTACTTGAAATTGGAGATCAATGATCACCTTTGTCTTCCTTTTATCCAATGTACTATAGTTCATTTTTTTTAACAGAGTCCAAAGATAAGAGATTGATTCGAATTAAGGTAGTTTGGTAAAGATCCAACTTCTAACTTTTGATTGAAATCCTTTAAAAAAGAAATTTGATATATGGTGAGAATGACTCTAGTGTAAAAGGATGATCACTTTTTTTCCTTAAAGATATTATATTCCACAGTTCCTACAATCAACAATTTGAACCAGGGTATTCACTCCATCTTTGGATGAATTGCAATTTGGAGAATATATACATCCAATTTCAGAAACTTTAATTCGTAAACTTGAAGACAATTGAAACAGTAGTTTTCAACGTTGATGATCAAACACTTAGAATTCGCAGATTAAGTTCCAACCGTTACTTACTCTGGCTGTGGTTAACCGAAACTAAGGGATAGAGAGACTAAAGTAAGAAAAAGAGTAGAAAATGATGATTGGAATACCTTTTATTATTTGTATTTATTCTTTGGTCAAGTGCTCATGAGGTGATAACTTTGTTGACCAACATCAATAACAATATAATAAAGATGCTTTCCAATTGATAAAGGAAGAAGCTTTGACTTAACTCAGAAGTAACACACTAACATTACATTCGCTTTTGATCACTCTTAAATTTAGCTAAGATTTTTTTATTAGGGTTTGTTTTTTCCTTGATTGAATTCAGTCCTTTGATCAATCAAAATCAATCTTACCAAAAAATATTTATTTATTCTCGTTCGTTGGATCAGATGATCAACTTTTTGATTAAAACGAGTAATGATAGAAAACACAGCGAGATGTTAAATTGATGCTGTCATGTCTTATCTTGTATCCAAGATGAACTTTATCATCGAGAACATTCTATTTTTGTAGTTGATAATCTTTCATTCACAATTACAAGTAATAAATAATCCTTATGAAAGTGTATTTAGTGATGTTGAAAAGTAATACAATTAAACTACTGGCTTTGTTGCTTTTGGCAAATCTCTGGTGCGCCACCGCGTCATTCAGTTTCAAGGTATTCCCAACAGACAGACAAGTGAAAGCAGGATATGCTTGGTACTATATAGAGAGTGACTTTGAAGTAAGATCAATATTACATCCTTCAAACATCAAGGTGGAATACGACCAATCTGGAGAACTAACAAGTATGGACTGTTCCGAACTTATTCTATCATCGAAACAATCTAAATTTAAACTTCTTGCTGAATGTAAATTGACTTTCATCGGAACTTATCAAATCACTCTTCTGACTTCAACTAAACAACAAACAACCTATCAACATTGTAAGATTAGAAAATAGCTTAAGATAAGTGTGTTACAACTTTGGTTTAACAATCTTTATATTTACCATAGCTTTAAAAAAATTTGATTATCCCTGCCAATGTTGCCCAAATGCCCAACTCAGAATCACTGCCGAACTACTTGCAGGTGTTTCTGTTAAGATTGACAGTGTTGTCAAATCCTTACCTTCCTCAATAACAAATAAAATTGAGATATCAATGGTAGCAGTAACAGTCGGAAACCACAATGTTGAACTGATTGATAATAAAAATAATGTTATCTATTCAGCGACATTAAATGTTCATGGTATGTACAAAATATTACTTTATCATAAATAATACTAATAAATATATTTTAAGCTGTTTGAAATAAATTCCATTGAAGTTGTTGATTTTTGTTGATACTCCACTTCTTAAGATCACTGGAATGGGTCTTGATAATGATGGACAGTCTCCAGTAGTTACAACTAGAGCCGAAGCCGACACAGAAGAATTAAATTGTGATATTGAAGGAACTCCCACCGTAAATACTTTGTTTTGCAGATTTGGTAGCTTTTATCCTGGACCCCATATTGCCAAAATAAATCTAAACGCAATAAATATCATTAAAGATTTTTCATTTAACTCTCGTAAGTATTCCCAAAATATCTAAGCAAAACAAACTAACAACTTACAATAATATTAAATTAGATCCATCTTTAAGAGTAATTACAAGAATGTTTCCAAGTTTAAGTGGAGGTTTTTTGATCATCTTCACACAACAAATTGAACCCGGAAGACCCCCTAAATTTACATATAATTCTAATGATCTTCACTCAGAGACCGAAATAGTTTCGGAAAGGATACAAGACTAATGTTACAATTCCTCCTGAATCTAATTTTGTTCCACCTCAGCTAAACCATCGCTATGATATCCATATGGATTGGAATATCCAAGCAATTCCCAATTTTCCAAAAACTACAATCCCCATCGATTTTGCATCGAATCCTGTAGTACTCCATAAAGTTACCCCAGATGTCGCAAGGTTCACTTTCAAGGACTATAATACCAATCCATTTAAGACTCAAATCACAATTTATGGAGATGGTTTTGCAGTGGGAAACAACCCACAATCCATTCAATTAAAAAGTGTGAATGATCCTACCCATGTTGTCAATTGTGAAAATATCCAAGTTCAATCTTTTATCACTTGCAATGTCAAGAGTGCTAAAGAAGATAAAATGAAACTCAAGGTAGTCTATCAAACAGCTATTATTTCAAACGAGTTTGGATTTTACATTCTTTGGACTGTCCTGCTTGGGTAGATCACCCCAAAAATCAATTCCCAATCCACCAGTTGATTGGTCGTTTTACTTTCAAGCTTCGATCATTCTCAGAACAGTCAAATCATATTCCCGACAGCTACTACTACTACGACAAAGGTCAAACGGAGGTAGGATATTTCCACGACCTTACAAATACATCAACACAGCTTTCACCTCTAGCTGCAACTTTCGACCAAATCGAACATGGATATTCCTACTTCTTCTATAATGACCAAGTGGGAATGAGAGAAGCTGATGGTCACAAAGCTCCTACTGCTGATGACTCACTAGCAGGATATCATATATATAATGAAAACAATAGTTTCGGACACACAAAGGAATTGTTATTTATAATCACGAAACGGGTTCTGGTATTCACATTATTCACTCACAACCGTATTGGCCAGCATTTAAATACACAAAGAATCCCAACTTGGCTGATCCCGAGTTTTACAGATTAGACTTTGAGCATTGGCTAGGTGACAAAACTTTGAATCAACATTTCTTTTGCTATACCTTTGGTGACTATGATCCATTGAATCCAGACTCAGGAATCAACAAAATAACCAGACTTATCAGTAGAAATGCTCCTCAAGTTTTTGTACACCATAAGCTTTGGAACAAATACATATCCCCATTTAAATAATTTGATGAAAGCTGATTATCAAACAGTTAAAAATATTATCGAAGTATGTAGGATGATTATACTTTCTAAAGAATATTAATTTACCATTTGCTTTAGGAGTGGTGGTAAGGACTCAAAGAAAAACCTCCAAAAGATCCAAAGAATATTTGTTGGTGGCATGAAATAATCCAAACAAAAGGTTCAACCGAAATAGATTTCTTTACTAAATCGTCCAATCCTTCAATAGCTTCTCAAGCTCCCAAAGTATCTGCCGAAGGAACTGCTGTTGGTATTATAGATACCAATCCAAAATTTGTCACTCTTGGATTCGATCTCTATGAAAGAATGCTCGAAACATTTTCTGTATCATCAGAGGAATATAGACCATTTTTTTGTTCAATCCCTAGTTATGGGTAAAAACGAAAGAGTCCTATGAGAATGCAACAAGGCAGAGATATCTTGCCAATGCCGAAAAAACTCTCTTCGAAGCTGAACTAAATGAGAATGCCAATGATATCGATCACGGTAGCGATAGAGACCATTCCAAATTAATGTACAATATATATTCGAACCCATTCTCACAGGTTAGATACGATAATATATTTTGCGCAGGGGAACCTCAATCGTCATAATGGACAAGGTATTCGTGGTGGTGGCTCGGCTTGTGTTCACAGCCCTGTTCTCGTTAACTTTTTCACCAACAGAGTTGCCCGTTACTCCAATCTGGTATTTAAGAATCAAGGTGCCAATCTATATTTAATCCAATCAGATTTTGTTCCATGGATGATACTCTGTAAATTGGCAATAGATATCGGAGATGTGCCACTTGGTAGTGTTTTCGAAGTATTCCAACGCCTGTCTTACGATGCATTCAGATATAGATATACAACCATCCAAGAACGTATGGTATAAAAGATTCTTATTCTAGCCAATTCACTGTTACAATTCCTATTATGCGTCCTGAAAAAGTCATCGTTTACCCGTGAAATATCTAACTCTTGCTACCTTTTAATGCAGTTTCTGAACTGCCAGTCCCTGTCTCAGTTTCATTGTTTATGCTTTGGAAACTCCTACATTCAGAGTTTATCATTTGCGAGAATCCTACTCAACCCTGCACTCGTGATAACTCAATCAGGGAATATACCCTATTGGGTAATAACAAAGATTTTGGTCAATTCGGAATTTTTCCATTTTTCGAATTTACGACTCCTGCCTATTTCAGATTAGCCTCCAATCCTATGGATTTTGTAAAACCTATCTCCAACACATATACAAAGGAAAAAGCTTTGCAAAACATCCAACATTAGACTTACTAAAAGGCAGCTGATGGTTCTCTATCAAGATTTGAAAATGGAAAACTTTTTGTCCATAGCATTACTTGTAGAGAAGAGGTGTCATACCTTATTACATTGGCTCTAATTGAAGATCATATAGCAAATCGTGGTGTGCCAAGAAATACCCTTGATAACAACATTAATACAAGGTATGGCATGGGCTGTCTCTAAACATATCAAAAATCAAATTTGACGCTGTAAGTCTACCAAATAACTTTATATCTTAGTCCCTTCTAATAGTTGATTGATTATTAAATTTTCTATACACAAATAGAATCCAAAAAGTTTGGTTGATCCATGTTTCCATTCAAATCCAGGAGAGAAACCTTTGTAGACTTGGAGGGTAAAAAGTGAAGCCACTCAACCACCACCATCACCACCACATCCGTATACTGGTATGCTGCCACATTCTGGGATTGGTTGGACAAAAATAACGACCGTGGACGAGGTCCAAAAGGATTCTTGGTTTCGGGACAAAAACCAAGGATCTGAGATTAAATGGGAAACCATATTGGACAAAGCTGAATTCTCAACAATATAGATACTCTCTTTGAGAATTTCCAAGTGGCCCAAAAAAATGCGATCAACAAAATTATTTCAGTTTATAATTCATAAACATTATCGTTAAATTGCATGTGCATTCAAAAATAAATAATATC